>VZRU01001709.1:44215-148731 GCA_013398155.1 Pedionomus torquatus
GGGGGGGGGGAAGAAAAGCTACAATATGGGACCTTAAGTCATTGAAAAACAAAAGAAAAATGAAGAACTGAAGAATTTTTTAATTTTTTTATTTTAAATCTGAGCTTCGATACATGAATGAAAAATCTTTTTCAAACATAAACATGTGTATCTGTTCTTATATACAGACATGTTGGGGTGTGGGTTTTGAGGGTTTTTTGGTTTTTGTTTTGTTTTGTTTTCTTCCCCCCTCCTTTCTCAGATCTGTTCATTCAATATGCAAAGCTTCCTAAAATTAATTATGATATTGTACATATACACTTCTTTCTGTCGCCAGGAGCACCACCTCCCCTCCTCCAAAGAAAAAAAAAAGAAATCAAGAAAAGAAAAACTGACCCCCTGACCCTTTACTCCAGAAGAATTTACCTTGACACTGCTGCCCCCTGCGTGACTAGCAAGATATTTATTATTATTTATTTATTAGATCAGGTTTGAACTATTTAAGGAGCCTGACAGTGCACAAATGCATGGAATCTAATGAGAGGCATCTGCAGGTTACAAGGGAAATGGTGGATGAAGTTGCTAAGCCACCATCAATCATATTTGATAAGTCATGGCAATGCTGTGAAGTTCCTGCTGACTGGAAAAGGGGAAATTACCCATTTTTAAAAAGGGAAAAAAAGGCAGGCCTGGGGAACCCCAGGCTGGTCAGTCTCCCCTCTGTACCTGGCAAGATCACAGAGCAGGTCCTCCTAGAATCTCTGCTAAGGTACATAGAAAACAAAGAGGTGATCAGCGACAAACAACATGGTTTCACCAAGGACAAATCACATCTGACAAACTTAGTGGCCTTCTATGATGAGGTTACAGCATTGGCATATAAGGGAAAAGCAACTGGTGGCATCAACCTGGGCAAGTGCAAAGCACTTGACACTGTCCCACATGATATCCTTGTCTCTAGAGAGACATGGATTTGACAGATGGACCACTCAGTGGATAAGAAACTGGCTGAATGGCTGCACTCACAGGGCTGTGGTCAACAGCTTGATTTCCAATGGGAAACCAGCGTTGAGTGGTGTTCCTCAGGGGTGCATATTGGGACCAGTGCTGTTTAACATTGTTGGTGACATGAACAGTGGGATCAAGTGCAGCCTCAGTGAGTTTGCTGATGACACCAAGCTGCAGGGTGGTGAACAAGATAGAGGGAAAGAACTCTATACAGACCTGGAAAGGTTGGAGAGGCGGGCCCATGCAAACCTCATGAGGTTCAACAAGGCCAAATCACACAGAGGCTGGGTTGAAAGTGGATTGACAGCAGCCCTGAAGAGAAGGACATGGGAGCATTCATGGATGAGAAGCTCAACATGAGTCTGTAATGTGTGCTTGTAGCCAAGAAAGCCAACCACATCCTAGGCTGTATCAAAAGAAGTGTGGCCAGCAGGTTGAGGGAGGCAATTCTGCCCCTCTACTCTGCTCTTATGAGACCCTACTTGGAGTACTATGTCCAGTTCTGGAGCCCCCAACATAAAAAGGGCATAGAGCTTTTGGATCAAGTCCAGAGGAGGACCACAAAGATGATCAGAGGGATAGAGCATCACTCCTATGAAGATGGTCTAAGAGAGTGAGGGTTGTTCAGCCAGGAGAAGAGGAAGCTCCAGGGAGACCTTATTGCAGTCTTTCAGCACTTAAAGGGGGGCTACAAGAAACACTGGGACAAGCTTTTTAGCAGGGCCTGTTGTAATACAACAAGGGGTAATGGCTATAAACTAAAACAAGAAAGATAAAGATTGGATACAAGAATGTTTTTTATGCTGAGTGGTGAAACCACCTTGAACATGTTGCCCAGAGAAGTTCTGGATGCCTCTTCCCTTTGAAGTGCTCAAGGCCAGGCTGAATAGGGCTCTGAGCAACTCAGTCTAGCAAAAGGTGTCCCTGCACATCTGGGTACTTTACAGCCTGAGGCACTTGGACTTTGTGGTTTTCATCTTATCAACATATTGGAGCTAATAGACCTTTACCATACACTAAGTTTTAATGTGAAAGTGATCTGATGTGCCCCATCCAACCCTTAGGGGACAAACACAATCACCCCAATATATTGCATGTGAAAATCCCATCTAGGATACAGTTGTGGGTAGCAGAGAGATGAGCAAAGGCCTGCACAGAGCTTGGCTTGTCTTCTCATTCCCAGTATGAGGCACTCACTGAACTCAGATCTAAAAAGTAGCCTGAACCCTTCCTGATCAGCTGCCCAGAAACTTTCTTATGAATCCAAGTGAAAAGTAAAAATCCAGTTCAGAAATAAATATTTGCCTATTCCAACACTACAGAAGTTTCATTTGAAGATGGATGAACACTTCAGGGCTTTCTTTGTCCAGTCTCTGGATGAGCTGTTTTCTACAAGTTTCAGTTCTGAACTTGAACTTGCACCTTTACAAGCTTATTCGTTACAAGATAAAAGTATGCAGCTAAGCAGCTGCATCCCTCCTCCACAGCACACCTTACACACCAAAATGGTTATGTAATTTAATTACACCTTTGGATAAACTTTGTAAAATCAGGGTGTGCTTTTAGAGATTGGAAACCCCATAAAACCTTCATCAGGATTGCTACAAGTCCCACATTTGTTACATGGACAGCACATATTTTTTTTCTCTTCTTCCAGGACTGAGAAGACTTATAAGCTAAAATAATTCAGGTTTATTCCACTTTGGGTACCTAAATCCAGATCTTTATTAATAAAATTAAATAGTCTATTCCTAGCAAACAAATATCAACAGGCTCTCAAAATAGTTTAATCCAATACCTCATTTGTAAACAAAAAGCCCACATCTTGCATAACACAACTTTTTTTTATGCATTCTGTTTGAATTTATAAAAAGAGTGTAAGAAAAATGCATCTTTTGTTGGAAGTAGATATTTTTAGTAGTATAACTATTCCCTAATGCTATCACTGAATGGACAAGCTTGCTCTGAAAAATCTGCAATCCAGTTAAAATACATCATTACTACAGATAAGGGTGTGCTCTTCCACGTATTCCCAACTAAAACTGCTTCATCTTACTGACTCAAACCCATTTAATAAGAGATGGTAAAGACTTGATTTATTGCACAAGTCTGTTACACCTGCTGAAAAAAGCCAGAATTAAATTAATGCAATTTTGATCCTCTAATAATTTATGGTATTTAGTTTCTAAACAGTCTAAAAACTACACTACCTCCGGCAACACGTGAACGACAATGCAGATGACAAGTCAGTTCGTTATTCGTTAAACTCCATTATTTCCAATTAGGTTGCAGAACCTGTGCTGCAGCAGAGACCCCAGCAGTGAGGGCCAGACAAAGTGAAGTGCCTACAAAGTGTGGAAAAACGAAAGTCTCATTCTGGAAATGAGCTAATAAGGAAGCTGCCTTGCATCAGAGTTAAGGCAAAATTGCTGACAGCAAACACATTAGTTCCCTATCCCTCGACAGTCCGCTCTGGATGCCTGTCTCTCCCTCACATAATTGTGCAGGCACAGTACTTATCCACCAGCAAGATTTATTGAAACCCAGAGCAGATGTGAAACAAGGGCACTGAAACCAGAGAAGCCCCCAGATCTGGCACAAGGAAAGTAGAGGGTGTTTCTGGCTGGGGTGGGAGAAGAGACAGGAAAACCTCCAATGGTGATTTGTTACATATGGCTAAACCATAACAAATCGCACCCTAAAATTCACCTCTGAGAAGATCTACTTAAGTCCAACACTATGGCTCTATGCAGGTCCAAGCTCCAGTTTCAAGAGCTTCATTCTGCTATGAAGCAAATTAAAATAAAAAGGTTTATGTATTGCATATCTCAGTGTGTTTAGTTTGCAAAGTTAAATAGTAAATTTAAAGGAAATTCAAAATAGTGCATGTAGCACAGTATTCCCAGAAATCTGGCAAAGTGCTTGATCTGAGTGCTCGCTGAAGTCTTTCACAAGACTTTCCCCATCACACATGCACCATGTATTATTTCCTCAGGTCTATTTCTGTGCCACTTATAAAATAAAATGGACAGGGAGTTAATCATTTACATGCTTCTATGGAAATCATTAATCTAACTTTCCTGTTAAGAAAAAAGAACATCTATATTTTTCATAAGAGCAGCCGTATCCTTAGCACAACTAATTTCTTCATTTTGCATTGACAAATAGACTTAGATGGATTGATCCAAGATACTTATTTCAGTTAATGTGTTTACCAGACCTCATAAAGGTATATCATTCACACTAAAAGTGCAACCCACTTCCTCACTTCTGTTGTTCCAGTTTTTTCTTCACATGCAATGCAACAATCCCATGCCACATCAGCTTCCAATGCTGTTGTAAATTTTTTGAGGAAAAATAGCGTACAGGATGTGGTTTTGAAGTTTCTTTTGCTTCACACTATGAGCCTCTCTGAGCATTGAGAGAAGCATACAGCAATGATCAGTACTGCACTTCTCGTTAAGGTCTAAATGGTAGGAGAACAATGAGAAGAAAAACATTGCCGAGTCACTGCAGAAGAGGACAATTTTTTCCACAATTACTGCTGCAGATTTATTCCAAATCAGAACTGCCATTATACTGCCAGGAGATTCAAGTTTCAGAAAGGAAACTGCATCACTAGCTGAATACGAAGAAGTCCAAATAAAAGAAAAGCATTTAGTGTATATAGATCTATGTTCATCAGTTAAAGTCTGTGCCACATCCAACAGGTCACATCATGTTTTTGTGCACAGGGATCCATTGCATTCCATTATATGAGATCACCTCAAAGATAATTGGATAGAAATCTTTCAAACTACATAACCAATGGCATTGGACAGTACAAATCTACACCGCAGTACAATGAAAGGCTTATTTCAACAGCTATGTGCACTACTTTTTTGTGTGTGAACCAGTAACAGCTGCAAACCAAACTAATATTTAAAACACCTCCAATTTTAGACACACTGCAGCTATCTCAACTGCCTTTCAACAGGTGTTTTCAGCAGCAACTAAAGGAATTTTGAGATCTTCACAGCTCTGTTTTCATTTATTAATACACCCCTTCCCATCCTCTTCAGTAAAGAGGAACCACATACTCAGGTGAATAACTGATTCATAACCCTCAGAGGAATGGGCATTTACAAAAGCAAGTCAGAACTAAAATGGAAACACCACCTGTGAGACATTTACATTTAGGTTCAAAAGCGCTATTCTAGTAGAGGAAGAAACACTGGATATTAAAGCATTTGCTATATAGGGGATAATAGGACTGTCGTTGCTTTTCAAGCCATCTCAGAAACATAGCGTTGCACCTAGAAATCCTATGTTCAAGGTCAAGCTCCTAAAAAAAGTTTAAAGCTTGTATAGGTTACACTCCTTAAACCAATCCTTTGTGCCTATACATTAAGACACAGAGTATTTTATCCCTCTACAGATCTTTCCCCATTCCTAGTATAGTCAAATGCCCCTCATTAGGCATCTTTTATCTGTAGCTGTAGAAGGTGTGAGCTGATTTATGGCTCAATAAAAACATTTGAGAATTTGGAAGTATTATTGCCAGGTGGATTTCTACTACAGTATCTAAGATAAAGAGCAAGATACAGCCACATAAGAGCACGTATAAGCAGGCTATGTGAATTGTAACCCCTTGGCAGTAAATATTCTCCTGCAGTCCCGTATGTGATTGAGTTGGGCCTCTAACGATTATGACACTGTATTTCTGCTGATTTATATGACGCATCTGGTATAACCACAGTGACATACATCTGAACAATTTTTATTTTTATAAATGTATATGGGCACTCCAGAAACCTGTTCCACTACACATTTGTGCTAGTATGAATTAAATCACTTATTTCTGTATTATATTCATGCCCTCCTAGCAAATGGCTGCTAGTTAGAGAGCCACGTTTTGATCTCTAGCACTGCACACTGCTAACAAAAAGCACCACCTTGACCACCTTGAATCCTCACCCCAAAACCTGGAAAGCCAGTTACTGCATCAGGACATCGAGATTGAAAATAAACCCCTTTTTTCTCTCAGCAGTACATTCCCTGGCTTTCCCAAATCCAACTGTATGCAGACAAGAGGGAAATAGTGGCAAAAAAAAAAAAAAAAATATGGGCAAGCACAAAATGACCTGTAACCATCCTGAATCCTCTTCTTTTGCACTTGTGACTGGCTGACGAGGTAATTAATAGCCTCTTCGCACTGTTACATACCAGTCGCAGCTCGTCATCGGTTTTTTCAACTCTTTTGGCAAGGCAGTGCTTGCTTGTAAGCCCGTGTCTTCTGCAGAATTTGCTGCTCCTGAGGAAAGGTGCTGCACAGTCACGATGCCCAAGTTGTTCTCCAGCCATCTCATCCAGAGCTGTTAACAGCAAAGCTCATTGCACCCAAGACTTTCAGCCTCAGATTTACTTTTCAATCTCTTAGCCTTTCTCTGGCATAAGTACAAAACGTTTTCTGTACCATCTGCTCGTCTATGACATAAGGAGGGTCAGCAGAATGTTACATCAAAGTAATTTACACCTATTCATGCTGACTTCCCAATAAATAACACATCAGCACTCAGATGAATCTACAGTCTTCCTAAGGTGTACAACCATTACTGAGAGGCATCTCTAGCAATACTGCATGTGTAACTGCCAATCACATCGTGTAATAAAAGGATTTAACAGCTACCATTTCCTCCAGCTACCACAGAAGCCCGCTTAAGGCTAGTTCCACTGTCGTTATGCTTCTGCAATCCTAGGTTTAAGAACTCAGCTTCACAGCCTTCTAACAAGTTACTTCGCTATTTTAAAAAGAAAAAAAAAAAACAACCCAGAAATTGTCAGTCTTCTCCTGACTAACTGAACCAAGAGGGGGACAGGGTGATGGTTCATTGCGTTTTTAAACCTTGAGTTTCAAAATTCCCTTTCCTTGTGAAATTTCAGGATTTACTACAGCAGCCCAGATTATGAGTTCTGCTTTCTGGTCAGCCCTACCTGTCACCACCCGTCAGTGATGTTCACAGGTCATATTTGGATGCTCAGCTGCAGCTTCTGTGTGATCCACCCTCCACTTGCTTCTGAGGGCTGCCTGCCTCAGCGGGGGACAAGAGGGAGAGGTTGATGAGGAGTCAAGAGACAGAGCTGCATTAATGCAGGAAAATAAAAGGTCAGAACACAAGGAGGGACTAATGAAAGGGAACAGGAAAAGAGAGCAATTCATTCTGGGGAAGAACAGACTGTGCTCTATTTCAAATTTCATGGGACATTAGGAATTTTCTCTCAAAATTAAACTTTTTTTTTTTCATTACAACAATACTGCTACACCAATTCCCTTTCAACAAAAGTAGCCCTATTATAATAAAAAGAAGCAAACCCCCACTAAATTTTCCTAATACAAAACATCACATTTTGCTGAAGCATTTAATTTCCCCTCTACTACTACCCAGAAAAATATTATAAACTGTAAAGTGATGCATAATTTAAAAGTACAATCTTCTAATTATGGATAGAATTGATGTATTTTAGCAGGTTTAGGATTTTCTTCCTTTTATTCGCAACCATTTATCACATCAAATTGCATTTTGATCATATAAGGCTGTTTTCTGTCTATTACTGACCAAGGATGAGCAGTTTCTGTATATTCATATAACAGTTAAAAGTGCTGACAGACCCTTAGCAACATCCGTGCCCCTAAATGCCTCTCTCATAAATTCATCTGTTTAATAAGAATGTCATCTAATAAGCAGGTCAGCAGAGACCTGGAAACAGGGTAGCTCTGCTGCTGCAACTACTCCCCAGACAATACTCTCATCGTATGGAAGATAACCATTATGCTATGTATATACATTTCAGAATAAGTCATTTTAGCTGTACGTTTTCCATGTAGCAAGTGCTGCTGTAATTTGTCCTTCAGAAATAGTTTGTTAGAGCCACACTCTTGAACGTGAACACTGCATACCCCTGCTCTGTCTAGAAATGGAACCTTCCTTATTTCCACGTCTATGATTATTACAGCAAAATAAACCCATGTGTGAATGGGAGAAGGATCAGAGCTGGCCAAAAGGGACAGAATGGCTACCAGTAGTTAGAGTTTTGTCCCAATTATGATCCCAGAGCACATTCAGCAAGACATTTTTTTTTTTGAGGTGTTCAGTTTCAGGTTTGAAAAAAAAGCAAGTGGAAAATACCACTTCTGTCCTGTTCTGAACTGAAAAGGCCTAGTGAAATATCCATCCACCTACAACGGCCTCATGCTGTGGGCACATCTCCAGCCACAGGAGGACTTCACAAAGCCACATTGCCAGCCTGGCAGGGAACAGCCATGGTTGGGAGATGCCTCCCACCAGCAGCACAGCCACAGCTACAAACCAGGGGGAAACTTCACCACCCAACTACACACTTCCAGCCACAAGATCCCCAACACATTATCTGAACTCCCTGGCAACCAGAGTGCCATACCCAATGGTGAGCTGCCAGTCTGCGACTCTGCCAAGCCAGAAAGAGAGAAATACCTTCCTCTAGAGCAGAAGGAAAAATGGGGATTGTACTTCTGATTGTGAACTTTCTGATCATTGGGGAAGAGATCCTTAATGGGGTATGAAGTTGTGTGACAGGACAGACTCCTTAAGGTGATACTTGGGAGTTAAACCCCTCTTATCTCTGAGCTCACAGATTTTTGAGGTTAGCACACATACATTAAGGCTAACCTTACATAAAAGATATTATGACATGGCCTCTGTCAAACCACTTTCTATTTGCACAAAAGTCCCATGCAGACCAACACTAACATGCCTCCAGCCAAGCAGAGGATACATCGCACCTTAATAATCAATCTTATCTCGCCCTCTCTCCATGCAAACCAAACACTGAAAGCCTGGGGACACACCTTCTTCCCTCCTGCCACCCACTCAGAGCAGCAGAAGAGGCACACACCCAGGTCCTCCCAAATGCATCAAGAAGATTATTTCAGCTGGACCCAGGGTATTCCTGGGATGAAAGCAAGGTCAGATGCCAAAGGCCAGACAGGTTTTCATAAGGTTCATCTAGCTCAACTCCAATCCAACAGGCAACCCTCCCCATCCTAACATCCACTGGGCTGCACAGCCCACACAGGACACAGCCCTTGTGGGGTACAAGGTAGAAAGAGGAACCCACACTATCCTTGCCAGCATCAGCCACAGACACTCCGAGCCAGACAATCCAGCCACAGGAGTCAGGGAACAGAAAAGAACACAAATGCCATTTTCACCTTAGCCATAGTCTGACCAGAGAAGAGAAAGGAAGAGACTTTCAAGAAGGGTCAGACTTCCTGCCTTTGCTCATGTAGAAGCCAAGGAGGACAGAGAAGAGTCATCTGGAAGCTGTAGAGAGCAGCCAAGAGCCTCAAACAAGGCTTGGGATTTAGATCCTGGCCACAACAGCACAAACAAGATGGATTTGAGAGAGACTGTATTTGCTAAGGCCATGACCAAGATCATAATAGCTTTTTATGGTTCAGGTAACAGCTTATTTTAAGCATGTGAGTTTTCAAATCCTGTAGACCCTATCACAGGTATGGATAACAAACATCAATTTAACTTTGCTTTCTTATAGTAGGGCAACATCTCAGTACTAATTTTCTTGTAAGACTTTTTGCAGGTCACATTTCACGATGATTATGTTGCTCACAGGTACAAATGAACATTATTTCAAGACAGGTGGCATGCCACAAAGAAAAAACAATAATTGTATTTCACAAGTTATTGCTAAGACATTAGAAAAAACAAAAAAACAACCCAACACTAAATTGTCAGTCACTGCTGCCTCTTGCAGTTAATGCTGAATTATTCTCAACAGCAAAGATGTGCAAAGTTGCATGTGTTCACATAAATACTGCAAAACTTTGTCATCTTTAATCACTTTAAGTCTTGATAATTTTCTTCTTTCTTCTCTTTGGTACCTGCCAGCTCTATCAAATTTTCTGAATCTCCAGCAGCTATGAAATTCTTTGCCATCCCTATTGCCTATTACGAAAACCAGTCCCGACTCCATCATCAGCTTTCCACAACCCATTATGTTATTTCTCCTTGTTATTGCACACCAGTTTCACTGATTCCCTTCCATTCTCTAGGAACCAATTTTAACTGGAAGAGGTACACGGCTTCTATATAGCAGATTAACTAGCACTTCTAACTCTCTCTGACAAGACAGTTCATTTGGATTTCCTTTTTATCATTCATAATGCTGCTACATCTGATAATTGAATTATCTCACAGGAACAAAAAGACACAATACATCCAGCATTTGAAAACTGCTATTAAAAACTAAGCCATGTTGTTGTTACTCAAGCCCATGTTGGAGTAAGGAAGCATTTTTTAAGAGACAAGCTTGTCAGAGTAGCAAGTTCACCTCTAATGTACTTGCTTACTAGTTTCATGTTGTCTGACACTTAAATAATGATGGACACACAGTGAAGGTTAATGGGTGATTCTAGAGTAGAATTTGGCATCTGGTTTTATCCATTCATTCATAATTTCCCACAATATTGATGGAGCTGCCATTATGGCTCCCATCCACAACTCCACAGATCACATTGGCACCGACCCCTGACTTTCCTGCTTAACTGATAGTATTTTCTGCAGAATCATAGATCACGTTGCTCCAATTATGCTTCTCTTTGCAATAGCTTCAACCTGACATGGTAGGGCTGTCGATCTAGTCAGTTTGGGTGATAGCTCTAAGCTGCTATCACCTTTCATCCTATCTTAACAACCCAGCAAACGTATCAGCTAGGAATAGGATTTAGAGAATAGCTAATTCATCCAGTTACTGTTGAACTGGTTCAGGGAAGGCAACAATAACAGACTAAACCTGTTAAAACAGGCTCAGTGATTAATAGAGATAGTTCTACATCTTCAACTGCTACACTTCCTACTGAGGAAGAGCACTGTACTTCTTACCCATAAAAAAGGGCACGTTTCCCCATTTTAAAAGTAAATATTCCTTTAAAAAAAAAGAAAATGAAATAATTGTTGCTATATTTTTAAGCTATACTGAACTATGGATTGATTCAAATATAAAATATAAAAGTCAAAGCATGTCTACTGTAAACAGTATTTACATGTTATTTCTAAATACATAACTACTCATTAGTACTACTTTTTACTGTTTTCTTTTCAAAATTGCTGGTGAGGTGCAACTTTACCAAAACATGACAAGCCTCTTAATTTCACCTAAGATTTTAGAAAGCCCTAAGCTACTAATATACCCCGACACTTGATGCTGGAGTCAAGACCTAGCACGGTAATATGTGTGGAGGACTCCTATGAATCTAGAGAACAACTATTTCAGATCGATATCAAGTTTGGGTTAGTGACAGATTTGGGGGTGGAACTGGAGGTATAACGGAGTACTAATGGAAACAACAAAGGTTTCAGCATCTGGTAGGCTAAACAATTTCTGTGCTTTTGACCCAAGTGGCCACTGCAAAAGACAACAGATTAATTTATCTGAGAGACTGACAATGGAAATGGCTACTTGAACTCAATTTTGATGAAGCAGAACTAGAAGTTGTTGGCACCTGCTCTGCATGTCTCCCCCATCATGCTTTCTCCTTCGGCATCCTTTCCAGAACAGTAACCAGAGTCACGTCTTCTCCTCACGCAACTCTGAGGCTCCTGTCATTGCCGAAGAGTTTCTCTCAGCCATAGAGGCAAAACCAAACATTGATTTTGGTGACACTGAGGGTTTTAATAGGCAGGAGGGCTGGGGAGAGCCAAGTTGTCCCTAGTCTTTTACCACCTTTGAGATGCCCTCACTCCTTCCTCCCTCTCCACATCTCCAGGCTTCCTCCACAGCCCTGACGCATCTCTTATTTCCCCATTCAGCATCCTGGCAGTACAATACGCAAAGAAAAAATAATAAATATCCACTTTCTTTCCCTTATGCAGAAAATGCTGCTCACACAGGGCATACCAGGCTATGGCAAGGAGAAAAGGTGTCAGGTCAGTGTTGGACTCTGCTCCAATACAACAAGGACAGTGTGGCCAGGCATGAAAAAACAACACTGAGCTGAGGAGCTCCAGAGAACAGAGCTCACTGTGGCCCAGTTCAAAGAAAAGCAAACTTCTGCTGACCCCGTCCCCCACAACAAAGTTGCTTTAAGGAGCACCTCAGGTCAGAATCTCTCACCATCATCTTAGCCTTGTCAGAAAGAGCTTTCCAGCTGAGTCTGAAGTTGATTCAGATACTCTTAACAGCAAAAGACAAAATTATGACTTGTTAAAGCCCTGCTCTGATTCTCTTCCATTTTTTTTCCATAAAAATGGCCACTAATCAATACCATTCACAGTTTCTTCCAGTGCAATTTTGTAAGATGTTTCTGAGAAGCTGCTCGCAGGGGGGAGTTTGCCACAGAGCTCTGCAGAGCACAGATCCAGCCGTGCCACCAGCACGGCTCACGGGCACAGACGGTAAACAAGCAGAAATAAATCAATCTGCTCCCCCATAAAATTGTTGCCACTTGAAGTGCAGTATCTCCCACACTGATATTGTAGATAATTCTGTTTCATCTTGATTACAACCAGTATTAACACCCAAAGCAATAAAATCTTTCACATTCTCATTTTATTCAAGCCAAAGGACAACCCCATTGCAGTGACATATGGCTGTGCTCCTCTGCGAGTATGTTAGACTGCCTACAAAATCTCCTTGACTAGCAAAGGATAATGCTTCTTAAAAATCAATGACCTGCATTAATTTGTGTTTTCCACCAAGAAAACCTCACATATCATCATAATTATCTTTCTATACAACAGATAAATGAGTTGCCTCACATTGTTTGCATTTTTTCTCCTTTAATAGGATGGTTTTAGACTATGTTATTGGTTATATAGCCAGAATGTGCTTTTTTCCCCCCAACAAAAGTCATCTTGGGGTTAACGGACTGCAAAGCAATTACAACATAGTTGAAACAACAAAGAATAGTCTGGGGGATATGAACTGGGGATGGGACTAAGTTTTGCACCACTTCAAAAACAAGAGGCAGTTTGTAGCCATTCACTTATGTATGAATTTAAACCTCAGGGGAACTGGTACATCTCCAGATTTTACTTTAATCCATAAGATTTCTCTGTAGTATATGTTCTGACATTCAAGCGAGCATCCCAAACCCCAAGAATCGGGATTAAACGCCCCCCTGCTCTTCTCCTGGCTGCATGATTCCTCCTCTTGTTACTGCAAGATGGCCAGCTGCCACAGGGAGGGCAGAGATTACTCCAGGTTACTCTTCTGCAAGAAGTAATGTTTCCACTGCTGTGAGGCAGGGACCTGAAATCAGTCTCCCATGTCCTGGAGGAGACCTTCACAAATGGCTGCTTGTAAGCCTTCCTCATGAGGATGGAGCATCTTTGTATTCTTACGTGGTTTGGAAGAATTTCTCTGCTTGAACATGCAGGTTCACATAAAGAGAGCCACAGCTCCAGAAAATCATAACAGCTGATGTACAAGCTCATAAAAAAAAAATTTAAAAATAGGCATGAACAGGTAGAAGAAGAAAAAAAAAAGAAGATCACCTCCTCTTCTTTTTCCATCTAAACCTTCTAAAACCAGCTGGTTTCAGACCAAGAAAATTATATTTATTTATTGTTTTTAATAAAACCCCTTCTGCCTGTGCCAACAACTTCTTAATAGTAAACAGGATGCAAACTGCATGACATACAGGAGCAGATTTTGTTTAGCAAATGCTTAATGTCATTGTCATGGTTTCTAAAAAGGCAGCTTGTAATGACACTGAAATTTGCACTTACTGCAGCTTAATTAACGAACACCCATTTCTCGTTTATGTCTAACGCCAAGACTTTCAGATTAAAAAAGGGAAATATTTACTCACGTACTACTGCATGAGAATAAAATGCATGATGGAAACCCCATGGCCCTAGAATTCTGAACTATCATTTCCTTTTTGAAGCTGCAGATGTCTTCCATTCTAAAATACGCTGTTAACCTCTATTCTGGTCATAACTTATTTTCAATTGCCATGCCAACAAAATACATTGAAACCCATAAGTCTTTTTTTTGGCATCATTTGTGGAGGGTAATATTTCATGAAATAACACAATGATTTTACCCAATGACCTAATTCATTATGAAAAAACACACACCCGCTTTGTCTAAAAATAGATTTATGGTAGCCCCCCAATCTGAAATAAAGCCCAGCAAGGAGTGACTTCTAATTGGCAATGCATTAGATCCAGGGACACAAAATGGGCACTGACTGGCTGATTATTTGGAAAGGTTTGGGAGCAATTTTATGTCACAGTAAACATAAGAAACATTGCTAGGAAATGAATTAAAATGAAAACAAACAGCACCACTCCACCCACCCCTAAAAACCGCTCCACCTCCAAAGGAAACAAATTGATTTAATTTTGGAAATCCACTATCCATTTAAACTTCTTCTGCTGTGACTGGGTATTGTGGGTTGTCTTCTATAAGCTTAAAGCTATGAAATTATTAGCAAGCATTACCATCAACACATCTGTCTATCTAACCTTCAGTCTACCCTAAAACCCTTTTTATCTCAATTTCACAGGAATACAGATACAGCAGCATGACATCGAGTCAGAGGAGAGGACTACAGGACAAAGAGACCATTGTAAATGAAGGTCTCAGTTTTCAACTCCGCATTCAATTTCCCCACCACCACCAGCACATTATATAGGTTCTGGTTAGATAATACACCTTTTCCTTACCTATTACAGAGTTCACCATGGAGAAAGAATCAGTTCCAGCTCAGTAACAGAGGAAGTTAACAGAAGACATTGTTGTTATTGAAAAATTTCATAATATACTATTCATATATTCATAATATTCATAATATAATATTCACAACCATACCTGTCCCGTTACTTCCAGGAAAAAATAAAAAAAGAACCAACCACACACAACAAAAAACCAATGGC
The DNA here is from genome assembly GCA_013398155.1 of Pedionomus torquatus. Classification (NCBI taxonomy): domain Eukaryota; kingdom Metazoa; phylum Chordata; class Aves; order Charadriiformes; family Pedionomidae; genus Pedionomus; species Pedionomus torquatus. The sequence goes on from VZRU01001709.1 coordinate 59,122, forward strand.
ATAATCTAATCTCTGAAAGAGTCAGTGAGATAACACAGTTTAGAAACTAAATGCAATCTTAAGAGGGCCAAGATTAAATAAAGTAAAATAGGTACACATTTTGAAATCTTATTATTGCATTTGCAATATTATGATAACACAAACGTTTGCTGCATTAAAACCCAATACATTTCCTTTTGATAGCCATATTTCCTTGAAGAGTTTTGAGTCCAAATATTAAACGTATTCCTTTACTGTCCCTCAACATCCACTGCTGTTACCAACCTTCTTAAATCATGCTGATCCTGCCCAAGAGGCAGAGGAACACACTGACACAGCAGCAAAAGCAACCAAATATTTCTCAACTTACACAGAGGAGCAGCCAAAGATATTTAAATAAAAGGACTAAATTACAATAAATAGTTCAGGACCATAAAATACATTTATTGTTCTGCCTACCTCTAGAGCAACTTTTGTTGCTGTTACCATGGAGGTTGTAGGGCCTGAAAGAAAACTCTATTTAATTTAAAGGCTTTGAATGGCTTATAATGGAGAATGACTTTTCATTAACAGGTCTTAACCTGTTAATCAGCAGTACGATGATTAGCTCACTTTCAGATTGTTCTTATTTCTTAAATCAGGACTTAAAACCAAAAAAAAAGCCTGTCACTGTTCTTTATTACAGAGCCTTTATTATAAGCATTAGAATCAAGGGAAGGCATATATTTTCTAGCTCCCTTTGGATAAACCTTCTACTTCGAATCCAATCCAGTTCAAAATACGGACATTGAGTAACAGGTGCTCAACTTGGGATAGAGCTTCTACATTCTTTCTTTTGAAATTTGAAAAAAATGAAAGCAAATGATGTATCTATTTAGTTCCTCTATTCAGAATGATCAGTCATTGAAAGTTATTTTCATATAAATTATACATTTATGCTTTTCATATGCATACAAATTTGCATCTCATATTTAGAGCATTATAGACAGAAGTAATTCCCTCCTCCTTAGCTTCTTACATGACATGTCATGGATGTTATTATTGCTTGTATCTTCAAATATATTCAATCTTCAGACAAAAATGTCACTATGTCTTGTACAAACTGTAATTAGAACTTTGCTCTGCTGAGGCAGATACGTTTTCAGGTGGTCTAAGTCACAACATCTTGCTACTCAGTTCTCATATTCTTTGAGAAATTGCTTAGCCAGGATCACAACTTGCCCCCTGCAAACCATTAAATAACATTTTTATCCCCATTAAGTTTGTCTAAAGACAGGTTGAGAGTCAAAAAAAGAAAAAAAAATGCTTATCAAACGCTACAAAGTCTGCAAGAAAAAGGTGTTTATTAAGTGACCATTGTAACACAACAGCAGCCAACCAGTGCACCAGCAAGAGGGGAGAAGGATTATTGACAGAACTTTTGAGGCGGGGGGGTGTTAAGAAGAGGTATGTGTCTTAAGCACAAAGAATCTCATAACTGCAAAGAAACATACAAAAGAAAAGGGTCTTATTCAGGAGATGATTCAGAAGCCCACAGGTTTACCTCCCACACACCCAAGAAAACAAAGAAGGAATAGTCAACAGTCATTCATCAATGGCCTTGAAAATTGGTACATTTTCTAAATATGTAGACTGATTCATCGTTCCATATTTTAAGCATATGTACTATGAAACAGGATTACCGAAGTCCTCAAAAAGATACAAGCAGCATGGTTATTAAAATAAGATACAATTTTCTCAGGCAGGAAGCACATTGAAAACTCTTCTAGTCTATCCTCTTTCAGACACCACAGTCAATACTTTTGGGTAATTAACAAAGTACCTTGATAATTAGTGATAAAAATTAATCTGACTGAATTCACCATCGCTGCACTGAGATGGTATTCACTTACTGATACTCAAAGGCAAATATCACAGTTTCACATCTAATAGACATTAGGTGAAGCACTGCCAACTCACCAATTTCATATCTCCTTTGTTTGGACAATCTCTATTGCTGTTCTTGATTCATAAATTTATGCCAGTTTTCCAGCCTTTTGTGGGTTTGAGTTTTGTTTTTTTTTAAGTAGAGGTGAACAATTAAAAACAAAACAAAAAAAAATCTGTCTGTTATTCTATCTTTAGAAAGCCATAGCCCAAACACCTTAATCATAAAGTAAGCCATAAGGACTTCTGAATGCCCCGTGATACAACCAAGGGAGGGAGTACGATGGATTCTCAGCAGAAGCACACCACTGCAGTGTCACTCCAAACCAGGATTTGTTTACTTTTCACCTCATTGCCAGAACATTATCCTTTGGTGTTCTCTTCTTTACAGACCACGCTGTCCTTTTCAGGCTCTTGTGTTTCATGATTCACCATGCACAAATTTTACTGAGACTCCCTAAAGCCATTTTTCAAACAGGCTGTACTTTTCCATGGTCTCCTAGATGTTTCAACGACCCCCTTTTTTTTTTTCTGTATTATAATAATAATGAAGTAAGGAACTTCTCTGAACTGGTCCAACAAACATTCAGTGGAGAAATACTGAACACCTTCCCCACAAAATAGCAAGTCCAAAACCTCCACAAATTCAATCCTGCTTAAAATCAGATCATTGCACTAGATTTTGGACACTCATCCACATTACCACTACAAATTCATAATTTGGGTAACACAGAAAGAGATACTAGATAAGTTTATTTCTTCAATGATCTATCCCCCATCACCCCCTTCCCCTGGCCTCTCCAGCCTACACTTGAGGCAGTGTAGTCTTGTAACTAAAATATCTTGAATTAAGCAGCAAAATCCCCCCAGTCACTCAAACATACACCCATTAAACAAACAATTTTACTTGCCATGCTTGCCCTAGTCCTGTGCAACCTAATGCTGATATCTGCAGCAAGAAAATACTCTGCCACAAACCACAACACTACGATAAAAATGGAAGTTTCCATACGACAACACAGCAGCATTCTTGCACGAGTTGGGGAAAAAAAAAAAAAGGAGTTCTGACCACATGAAATAACACTGTACAACACTGAACAGCTCCAAAACTTATTTACCAGTGTACAATTCAGGGATATAAAGGATCACCTATGGCTGGTGGTAGATTCATGATTGTACATACTTGCTTCTGGACAACAGGCTGTCAGGGAAGCCTGAGTGATGGCTTTGGGCCCTGCCGGAGCTACAACTTAGGATTCTACACACACACACACAAAATCACAATAAAGTGCATAGTGACAGCTAGGATGGTGGATAACTATGATGTGTGTTATCACATCAAGTGACTTTTCCTAAGGAGAAGATTGTGACTTTACCTTTGATTACTACTCCACTTCTAATACCCGTTGTGCTAGACAATTCCACCCCACTGGCACACAGGTAGCTTTTTTAACACCAAACTGAGAAAAAAAATAAGAATAAGACTCAAACAGCCAGTTTGGAAGATAGATGAGTCTTTTCTTCAAAGAGAAGAAAAAAAAAAAAAAGCACCACTCTATCTCAAGGTAAAGCAGAAGTAGTCATCATGCCCTGGTATTTTTAACCTTATGGTAAAACTAGAATGTTTCTTTTTTTCTAGTGATTTTACCTCAAGCAGCTCAGAAACATTCAGCATCAATGTTGAAAACGTTGCTGTCAGTGAGCACTGGGCTCAGTATACTCCATAGCTTAGCAGAGCCCCCTCATTTAGAAACCAAGACAGTACAATTCATTTGCAAAGCAGTGACATGGGTCGGTGGGGCAGAGCTGAGAAACTGAAATTTCTACCGTCCTTATCTCCAACTCCCCTTTACCAGGTTATCAGCATTCATACTCTTAGTTATGCTGGAACTTCTCTTCCACTCATTAATCCTGAGGAGGTCTGACACCACCAGTAATATAGGTGGTTTTATTGCTTAACACAACAAGGAGAAGCGAGAGCTAATATGAGGGGAGAGGGAGCACACAGGCTTACAGGGAACCAGAGGCTCCCTCCCAAACAAACTCTGTATCGTTGCCTTGCTCCTATTACATGACTGTCACATAACCTAATGGGGAGCAAGCAAGGGGGAAAAAGAAAAAAATCGAGCAAATTTTGATCTTGGTGCTTATTTCCAAAGATGCAAACAGAATTGTTTCAAAAGGCATCTACGAACTCTTTTTAACTAAAGCAGACAACCTCACAGCCACAGATTCTAAAGAATATTTCGGTAGTAACTCACCCTTGGTTTCTGTTGAACGAACTGTGTAAATACTTATGAAGATGTGGGTTTTCAGGGTATGACGACAGAATGGTAGATTTAAAATTTTCTCCTTGAGTATCAAACCAGGTCCTGACATACTCAAAGCATATTTGCATATTAAGGAAATATAAGCATATCAGCATATTAAGGAAATTAAGTCTCTGACAGAAAATCTGATCAATGGAAGAACCACTGAAAGCAAATCCTTGTATTCAAGTAATTGGTCAGGGGTTTATTCCAAATATATATACTCCATTTACCTTGTAACACAGGTTAGAAATTACAACATCAGTTTTATCTCATAGGGTGTTATTAAGACTTCAGTTACTTGTAAAGAATTCCCAAATCCTTGGAAAGCACAGGAATTCTCTATACCTAAAGCGACAGCATATAGAGGTTCTGCTTGGCATTACCCTTCAAATGTCTGAATTTAGTTATTAAAAAGGTGATTCTTACTGAAAAGCTTTGGCACAGATTTCTAATGTCATTTCACAAAATTTTGATAGCTTTTGTAAGAGCAGCGCCTTGCAAATGTAGATGTAGCTGCAGACATCTGTTAGCTAAACAAAGCTGAGGTGCATCTCCCTCTGTAATTCCATCCTACTAGGCAATGGTCTGGAAAACCTCGACGCGTAACACATTAAGTTCAAGAAACCATTTCAGGGAACCCGACTCTTTCCCCTTATCATCTGTAGCACATGTTTACCATTTATGGCTCATCACTAGCACATGCAATCACTTATATTCCAAATGTTCAAGGAGCTCTGTAGCTAAGGAAGAAAGTACATTAATATTCTGAGCTATCTGGAGACATGCAAGCTTGGAAAGGCTCATGACTTTGTACTGCAATGCCTGGACGCCTCTGACACACCGTGCTAACCTAAGTCCCTCCTAACAAGTGCAGCTTGCATACATAAAGCAGTATTGATTCAGCTGTGCGTAGCTGTTTATACAGCCTTTCAGGAGCACAGCATCTTCAAACACTGCTGCAGACATCAGACCGTGTCTTCCTAGGAGAGGTTTAGTGGTTGTCACTGAGGCTTGACTTAATGATGCACACTGCGCCAACGACTGTAATTAACTTTTTTGGTTGGCCTCACAGAGCTGTTTGCTACAATCTGATCTGTTCTGCATGAACCCTGTTACGATTTCATGCGGGAAGGAGGCTCACAGGCACAACATCTTTCATAAATAAAACTGCCCTGATTTATAAAGGCTCGGTTGATAAGAAGCAAAGATATCATGGTATCCATGCATGGATAAAAATGCAGCACAAAGCTTCTTTCTGAAGCAAAATAGCTAGGGATTAAACCTAAAGGAAAGAGTGTCATCCTTCCAAATAAGCAGTTCAAACAGTTTAATAAAGGGAGGAATAAGGACAATATTTTAAAATGCATACTTTTCTCTATACCACGTGGTGTCTTTCCCAGTGGCACTACCACAATTCAACAGCATCATAAGAATAAGAACTAGTCTTTGCTTTGCTGCTTTCAGGAGCCAGTTTGTGTAAACCTTGCAACAAGGAGGTTATACAAGCTGATGTTTCACATGAACTGCTTTACTTATCACTTGAAACATAAAGCAGAACATGACGTATTCCCACTTACCCAACTGTATTAGGTTTAACATATAAATACAAGTGCTCAAGGATAACTGAAGGATCTCTATCTTAGAGATCATCTATAAATTCCCTCTCGATGGTTCTTTTTCTTTCCTTTTCACACAAACACATTCTAGGCATAACGGTTAAGGAAATAAAAATACACACGGGGCAAATTTATTTGCTTAAGCTTCTAACCCAGACAAGATGACGTATGTGAAACACCACGTCCCTCTTTACCTTCAGCTGTGTCACTACACTTACCTCATTTCAAATCCTATTCCATTATATTATCCCTTCCATATATCTTGGTCAATTAAGATATTATTATTTGCTTCCTTTGGCATCTGTAGAAGCTTATCAGCATGAACTGGGGAGGAAGCATTCCCAAGCTTACAGAATGCTAGATTTTCTATTAGGGTCTGCAGCCCATAAGCACATTCACCTTTCACATCAAGTTTTAGCCACAAGCTGTCACACTTCAAGCATTTTAGATGGGTGAAAACGTCAATTCCTCCAACTGTAAGAGAGAGGTAATTATTTACCAGAAGTGAAATAAATGACACCTAAGCCAATGTACCCTGCAAAGTTCTAGCTTTGTAAAGGACGAGTCCAGGAAAATTAACTCAGTCTTTTTGCCTGGCTTATCCTCATGCCATTAAAATAAACATGAAACAATATGTTCCTTTTTAACCACTTGATGAGTCAGTGCAGCTCAGGAAACTGATAAAAGCTTTATGGAAATAAATTAATATTGCATGAATGCTGCTGGAGCTATTAAACAAACATAAGCGCGAACCCATCACTGAAGCCAAAAGAGACCTTTGTATGATGAGGGAAAGTGGCAGAAAAGTCAACAATTGTTATTACAGCAGGTTCTTTGCCCTGAGAAAATGGCATATGACCTAAACAGATGGAAGCGATGCAACTGATACAGTTATGCTGTTTATATTAGAACTGGATTACATTGTTTTTCACAATAAAAGAAGTTTCTTGTAACATCTCTTTATTCATACAAATGAGTATTTACCAAAGTCTCCTAGACAATCTCTTCTTCAAAATAAATGAGAAAAAGAGCAGTATTTTTTTTAAAGTTACGAAACAGCTCAGTTACTGGTGTTTTGATTATGCATTTACAAGATTGATGCATGAAAGAAACGAAGTTGATGACATGACATATGCTGTGAGATATCTTCAGTAGGCAAGCTCAGTTTCATTTGTAAAATGCAGTCAGTTCAGTTACTTTTGGTAGAGACTGGGGGAAAGATCAAAATTATCATCCTTCCTGCAGGAGTCAGATTCAGATCTGCAGATCACGGGTACTTCAAAGGTGCTACCCAAAAGTAACCGCTGTTTCTTAACCACACTCACACTGTACTTCACAAATATGCACTTGTGTGACAATAAAGGAGGTATAAATCTTTCTGTGACCTTGCAATACACAAAGTAAGCTCCGTTGCCAGGCATAGTGACCTCCACAGACTGAAGCTCCTGAGCTTTCAATCCAGCTAAGCACAAGCATTTTAACAAATCAGGATTTCTGAAGAACCTCAGAAATACAGTTGAACCAGAAGCAGTTTGGTGAGGAAAAGTGGGAAGGATTGCTTGGAAGCAAGCAGCCCTCTTGTCTGGTACAGTTAATTCTGATGATATTTTAATACTCCAAAGTACGCTTTTCCAAAGATTCTGTTAATTTTCTCAAGAACAGTGTATTTTTATTTGCACTAAGGACAGCATTTAAAATCCACTCTGCACAATATTTGCACAGTTAAGGAGAAAAAAAAGTAAAAATAAAAACCACCAAACATTTTGCAGTGACCTTAACAGACATTGACAGAATCCCTGCATGTATTTTTTAATTAAGATCAGCCATTAGGAAATATCATTGATAACGGGCTTATTCATTACTGACATTTCTTTAAGTTAGTTATGCCAAAATAAGAGTAGGTCTGCAGAAAAGGTCCTTTCTGAATTCAAAGATACTATTTCTGTAGTTTAATGTAGCACTCTAATGAAACTCACATTGAGTTTTTAAAACCTGTGTCTTCAATTAAGAACACAGGTAGAGCAAGAAACTATGAAGTAACCTTTAGAGGAACATCTTTAATGAAAAATTTGCCATTAAAGTACATTTATTTCTTTACTATCATTTGTTGCATAAACTCCTGTTATACGCTGTCTGTCAGATACAACGGTGGCTTATCATAAAGGCCAATTAAATATACTTGCATTGGGCCAGACTACAGCCCAGGCACTGCAGATCATTGGTAGTCAGCAAAATGCACCACTGCAGAAAACTGCCACCACCACCCTCCCCAGTGTCAGCCATAGAAAGTGTCAATACAGAAATTTTGTATACTATTGGAATAAATTCAAATGACAGTTTTACACAAGAATTACCTTTGAAGATGTTAGTGAATGCACTGTTTCTAACTTCCCACCTTTTTTAACTCCTCTCAATCCTTCAACTCTATTTTCTTTTATTCCCTCTCCTGCCTGCATTTCTCTGATATCCCACAACACTGGAACGTAACCTCAAGTGTTTGATAAATCAACATGTTAATAACGTTTATTTAAGGCCTATATGATTGGCTCCTGGGTTTGATGGAAAACAGAACTATTTCTTTATGCTGTATATTCACAAAAGGAAATCTAATATATAATACTTTTTTCAATTAAATCCCTAATTACCACTTCACGTATTTTAAAACGTTATTTTCTTCAAAAGATCTCCCTAAATGTGGTCCATCCTTCATCCAGACCTAAATGATTTCATATAACACACTAACAGTCTTTGACTACCGTCAGAGGAAGCCTTTCCTACTATTCCATTAGACTCATTTATACATTTATGACTTACTGAAAAAAAATTCTGAAGGAGAGCCCAATAAAGCTCATATGTTTCTGCATACTTCAAGTAAAATCACAGAAACAAGGAAGCATGATAATCAGGAAAAAATGGTAGTCTTGCTGTTAGATCTTCTTTCTTACTGTAATAAATAACCTTTTGAAGAAAAGGAGACTGGTAATTACTCAACATCATCCTCTAAAAAGATGAACAACCTGAAGATAACAAAACAGTTATTTTCACCCTGTATGAAGACAAATTAAATGATAGCATATTTCAGTGTGTTTAATTTAATTACAATCTGTACCTCATAAAGGAGATGATGTTGTTCAAGGCTGAGAAAATATTTATGTATTTTTTAAACTCTATTAAAATTTCTCCAACTGCTGACCATCAGAGTCATACTTGGTACCTCCCCCCCCAGGCCTTTTCCTCTCCTTTTCATTCAAACATAGATTTGGCTTATTAAATAGACCACATCACAATTGCACAGCAGAGGACAGAGCAGTCAACAAAGAAAACACTGAAGACTTACCATTGACACAGATTTCAGAAGATTTGCAGAGGTCATCCTCAAACAGGCAGCCTAAAAACACAATAGGAAAGTAAAAATTAATACAGGTCTCAAACTGTGGATAAGTAGCACAAACTGAAGATCTATTACCTGCTAAGGAAGAATCAAATATTTGGTTGGCCTTAGGAGTCTAAATTGTGAGGTACAGGAAGTCAAGAACATGGAAACAGGTCTGGTTAACCTGTTAGTAATATGTGCTAAGTCCAGAATAACCTTTGGTATTTTGTCTTTCCCCTGCACACCTCTACTGAAGGGTTCAGTTCTCTCTGTGCACATCTCTCATGTAATAGCATGGGAAACTTTACGTTGCCTCAGTTTTGAGTCATTATACCACAGCAGAGTAATGCTGCAATACACTCCAAAAATATACAGAATAGAATCACAGAATCACCTAGGTTGGAAGGGACCTCTTAAGATCATCTAGTCCAACCAATGGAGGAAAAAAAAATATCCCAACAACTAAAAAAACAACATCACCACACCACCCAACACTAATCCATATCCCTGAGCACCAAGTCAACTTCTCTCTTGAATACCTCCAGGGATGGTGCCTCAGCCACCTCCCTGGGCAGCCCATGCCAATACCTGACAACCCTTTCAGTAAACAAATATTTCCTAATATCTAACCTGAACTTCCCCTGGTGCAACTTGAAGCCATTACCCCTTGTCCTATCATCTGTAACTTGGGAGAAGAGACCAACCCCTGCCTCTCTACAGCCTCCTTTCAGGTAGTTGTAGAGACTGATAAGGTCTCCCCTCAGTCTCCTCTTCCTCAGGCTGAATAACCCCAGCTCCCTCAGCCTCTCCTCATAAGANCTGCCTGGGGTTGTTTCGACCCAAGTGCAGGACCCAGCACTTGTCCTTATTGAACCTCATTCTGTTGGTCTCAGCCCATTGATCCAGTCTGTCCACATCCCTCTGCAAAGCCTCTCTACCCTCCAGCAGATCAACACTCCCACCCAACTTGGTGTCATCTGCAAATTTGCTGAAGGTGTATTCAATCCCCTCATCCAGATCATTAATAGAGATGTTGAAGAGATCTGGTCCCAGCACTGAGCCCTGTAGGACATCACTCATGACCAGTCGCCAACTGGACTTCACTCTATTCACCACCACTCTCTGGGCCTGGCCATCCAGCCAGTTTTTAACCCAGTGGAGAGTATTTCCATCTAAGCCATGGACAGCCAGTTTCTCCAGAAGGATACTGTGGGACACTGTATCAAAGGCTTTGCTAAAGTCTAGGTAAATAACATCCACAGCCTTTCCTTCAAACCATGAAGTAAGGAATACCATGAATATACATGAAAATACACCATGAAGTAAGGAGTTTCCTCAAGATATTCTACTGCATTGATAAAACAAGCCCAGGAATTTGGTATAAATTGCTCAAATTACATTTGCATTTAGTAACTGCAACCATAGTGCTCCTGAGGGTCTCACCATGGTCTAACTCTTTGAAGAAAGGCTTAAAAATAAGCCATCTATACCAACACTGAGATACCTCCACAGAGAGCTGACAAATCAATACAGGTGTCTGAAAAATAGCTAAGTTGTTTTTCGCATTTATAGCAGGAAATTTGTTCCAAAACATATTTTATGGGCCCCTGTTATTCCAACTCCAAACCTCACCCTGGAAAGTGCATCCAGGTTGGCAATCCCAGCTATCCACTTATGCAAATCTCCATGATGAAAATAAAGCGTTCTGTTCTCTTGTTGCTAGTATCACCTAACCAGGTAACGAGACACTAGTCATCATCTCCTTCATCTTCAAATAAAACGACCTTCTGCTGATATTCACGAGGGCAGCAGAGAAGCAGGCAGGATACACCTCTCCTCTGGCGACTCCAAACAGGGAGACAGGGACAAGGAGCAAGTAAAGAAGCAGCATGAAGTACTGTGCTACTGTTAAGGGCACACACTCTGTTAACCCAACCAGTACTTTCTTTATTGTGCTTTTTGAGAAAGACAAAGAGCTAGGACTGGATAGACTCCAAGGAACAAGGATGTATTTTGAATGCATAAATGCCATATTATCACAATTAAGCCTCTCTGGGAAGTACTTTAAGCTTACAAACGGACACAGGGATTTATCAAAATTAAGCAGGTCTTGAGCAGTTTCACACTACGCATCAGAAAACAGCCAGGAACTTCACCACATCTAAACACAAGGGCAAATTCTCTCTCACCCGCGGAAGCACAGAGTACAAGCATCTCTATTTATCAGACAGTTAAATAAATGGATTGGGTAGCCTATTCTTACAAAACAAGACCAACCAACCAAGAAATCCCACACACTGCAAAAAAAACAGCAGCAACTGAAAGCCTCCAGACGATGTTCATGAATTACCCGATTCCTAACTCCACTAAGAAAAATGTTCAGGAGGACATAGTGACTTATGTATGCCTGCAAAGCCTTTCAGCAGGTAACTGTATTAGCACACCATTAAGCCTGAACTAATACACTGTGTGTCTCAGCAAGATTTATTAGCATAGTGCTAGGTCTGAGAGGCAAGCACATTTACATGAATTTGAGTCATCTGGAGTACCAGCAGAGCCCCTTATATCGATCCTACACCTGCCTGCAACAAGCCCATATACATAAACTCAATCAGATAATGAAAGCCTACAATATGCACACTGGTAAGTGTCCTCTCATCCTTTTACCAACAAACCATGGATACACATCTGGTGGCTTTTGAGAGGTAAAAGAAATTTCAGACCAGGAAAGGCTTCTCCAAGCAGAATAAGGCAGAACAGCATACATACACACAAACCATTTTGTGACTTATTTTTGAGATGCATATGATTTTGCTCCAGACAAGTCTACTATAACAGCCAACCAACCTGAAGCAGCATTTAAAAATAAATAAATAAATAAAACCAGCAAAGCAGAAGGATGCCTTTACTATACATTGACTCAAAGAACTTCAGGCAAGAACGTGGACAGACAGTGATGAAAACATATCAGCACAAGTTATACAGCACAACAGGATTTTATCATGGTTTAATTTCCCTTAGTTGGTTGGTTAGTTAGTTTTCCCTTAGTTCCCAATAGTTGGTTATTTGAAGATGCCTTACTGCAGCAACGCATCTGCCACAATTAGCCTTGGAAGCATGTATTTTGGAGAGCAAATTAATGAAATCAATGGATCATAAACTATATCCATTTAAGACTACCTCCAAAAGGTAAAAGCACCTCCAAAACTCCTTGAAAAATATTTTATTTCAAGTTATTTGTTGCTAGAATTTATTGTTACACATATTTCACCCAACCAGTAAATATGTTAACTTAACTGCCAATTTATCTTTTGTGGTTAGTTGCTGTGGTATTAAGCAGCACCATATTTCATTCTAAATACCATCGACCTACTAATAGCAATGGTGGAAATAAGTTGTCACTGAAGAGCAGAGTAGCATTGTCTCCAAAAACCACTTAACTCTGTTCATGCCTTATGGGTTCAAAATTACATTTCATTTTCTATCAAACAATCCCCATACCAGGGATCATCTCTCAAAACAGAGAAACCATTGATGCAATACTTTCAAACCCCACAAAAAGCTGAAACACAAACCCCCAATCTTATTTCAGACAGGAGGCCTGAAATAACAAATTCTCCATACAACTATTCAACCATCTAGTGGAGACTAAAACTGACCAGGTGCACACATACTGCTTTGCTGAGCGTAGAATGTGTTACTTCACTTGCATTAAAGACTCACCTCTTCCACACCACTCGCACGGTCCCCATATCTCAGTAGTGCCAAAGAAGGCTGGAGCAATGACTCACTTGTGCACAGGTGCACCAGCAGCCACCAGAAGTTCAGCTGATCATCCTCCCCCAGTGTAACCAAGGCACACAAGTGTATGCTGTGGGTCTCATTAAGACAGGGAGGGCGGTTCCCTGACACATATTTGAGCTATTTAGAACCCCGTTAGAGAGGCAGTAAGGATTATCCCATATAGTTGCATAACTATATATTTTTTCACATTATTGAATAAAAGGATTTACAAAGGTGGGGTGTGCGTCCATTAATTTCTACTGACATAAGTCATGTGCCTATATCTTCCTGATAATCCACCATAGTGAATTCCAGAAGAGTTTTAGCGAGCTTCACTCATATGAGGTCAGAAAAGTCCTGGCTGACTGTGTAATATAAACCCAGGTAGTGAACTTCCATACACCAAAGTAAGCAGCTCTTCCAGAGAGAAATCAAGAAGAGTAAGTAAATGAATACCCAACTTGAACCTTGCTTCCAAGCCCAGCCTTTAGTAGCCTGCAAGTCTACTAAATTGTGTCAAGTGCAAGGACCATTTGGATTGAACCCACTCATATAAACCCCTGTGTTTTCTCAATGTTTTTTAACTCTATGACTGCATAAAATAAGGGCAGGTATCTATGCTATATATAGCAATACATTTACATCATGTATTCTTCTTTAACAATCCAGGAAAAGAGATTCCATTGAGTCTCACAAGATCTCCCTTTCTTCTCCCTCTACCTTACATCTCCAGTACTGCTTCTCAGACAAGCCACCACAACATAATCGCAAAATACTGCTGCAAGTACAGGACCTAAAAGTTTTATTCTCTTGACCGAGATACTCTTCTTGTGAGACACTAATAAAACTATTCCATTTCTCTTTTGATTGGGCATACAGCAGGTCTGCTTTCCTAAAGACAAAGTAGGAAGGTTTAAACCACACTGGAATACAGTGTTTATTTGGATTTATAAGGCATCTGAAGGATACAACAGTCAAGGAACCAGCTGAAATCTCTTGAACTCCATCTAGAAAAAACTGTAGCGGCTCACATTTCAGAAAAACATTTTTTAAAAATCCACTGATCAAATAGACCATATTAATATTTAGTTCTCTGTCCTTTCCCCCATTTAACCAACCCATGAAGACTTTACATTAAACATCTCTTCCAAAACTGCTCAAAAACCTGTAAGCATTATTATCTAAGATAGAAACCATGCCATAGCCCCTCTTCATAACAAGATTGCCTTATAATAATCAAGACAAGAAAACGATAAATAGGCAAGAACAGCTAGTTTCTTCTCTGGTTATCAATCAAAAACTGGAAAAATACAAACCTCATAGATGCTTTCTGCTGTTGAGAGTTTTCTGCCTCTCCCCTTCATGCTCTTCACTCAACTGCCACACAAGCACCTCCTGCCTCTTTGCACTTACAGACCACAACATTCTCATCTCATCACAAAGTCTCAGCCATTATGCATTTTTTTAACCAAAACACAGCAACACTCATTAGCATTTTAAATAGTCTACAAAGAACACTCACTCTGCATTTATCTGCTTCTTTCATATTTAGTTGCAATCTGGTAAGGAGAGCTTGAAGAGTGAGTTCTGCTGAACTCTGCTAATGAGAAAAGCAAAAATGGAAACACCTGGGTAAGCCAACACTGGGCATGCCTGATGGGCCTCACTGGGTCTCTAGCACCAGCTGTGAATAATTCTAACTGGAGAGAGCACGTTTATTTTCCTATACTAAGAATAAGAAATATGGCCCAAGAATGACATTTGAAAAGTGCTCAGCTCACACAATCGGGATGGCTCTAACTGAAAAAAATCAAGGTAGGGCATAATAGCAATAAGGAGTGACATGATAAACTGATTGGTAGGAAGAGTCAAACATGATTTTTGTGCAGAAAACTGAATGGAGAAGTCATCTCATTGAGAGAGACATATTCCTCTCACTAATAGAGGTGAGAGAAAATTTTGCTCAGTCTATCCAACACATCCCCATCTGTCTGCCATACATGTATGCTTAGCAAGTCTAAAATTACACAGAATTGCAAGAATGACTGAAAAAAAAATGTACTTTTAGCTGATTGCAGAGCCCTTCCCAGCTTCCCAAACTCCGTGGTTACGTAGGTGCCGTAGGTGTACATACATGTGAAACATAAGCATTACTCATTACTCAGAATCTATCAATTGCATATGAAAAATCAAATACTGTTTCTTTAATTTTACTTTGCCATTCACTTTGATAATAAATTCGGATATTCCCTGGCCCTAATTTTAAATTTTCATTTTTATCCCCTTTTTTCTTTGCATTTTTTTTTCTGTTCCAAACTCCTCCATTTTCCTTTTGAGAAGTATTTTTTCTAGCTCCTACCTATTCCTTTCTAGTCTCCAAGAAACCACTGTTCCACCACCAAAATGCAGTCTCCCCTTTCTGTCCCTCCAAGCATGTGCTGTACTTGGGCGCTGCCCTTCCTGCCCATGCCCTCTCCTTCCACTCCTGCAGGTAAACCACATGTCTGTCACCTTTTTATCATTATTGCTTGATGCCCACTTCTGGATCTCCAGTCTCACCCTTTACCATGGGTGTGCTGCACTTCCCTTCTTCTAGCATGCTCAATCATTCCTCATCTACACCTTCTGGTGTGATGAACAGGAGAGAGGTAAAGACACAGAGGGAAGAGAGGGGAAAAATTGCTCCTTCTTGCTCTCTTTATTCCAAGCTTTTCAGGAGTGGAGTGTAGGTTCAGCCACGTTCTCCCTTCCTCCTCAGGTTCTCACAATATCCAGAATATTACTCACTGAGAAAGGCTTTATCAAGACATCAGAACTGGTGATGGTTTATCAACAACTGCTTAGAATAGTAGTTTAAATAGGAAAGAAAAGTAAACCAACGTGGTCCAAAACAGTATTAAAGGTGTACATAATACTAAAGGGGTTCTTTCTCCCAAGAGAGTATGTGAAAAAATACATGACAGCATAGTAAGTACTGAGTTTTCATCTTCTTCCTTTACCCCACCTGTTATGTTTTTCGAATGTAATAGGTGCCTGATGTTTTTTTAACATTTGAAACTCTTGGGAGAAGCTTTGGGTGGGTTTTTTTCATTGTGTGCTTGTACAAAGCCTAGTACAATGAAGCACTGATCCCTGGTGAGGAATCCAGGCCTTACTGTAATCCAAATTAACAGTCATAAAGATGACAAAAGAAATCCCTGCAGTGGTTAACTGAAGGACTCTGCAATCTCTTACATGAAAAGTTTCCAAAGTAAAGTAAGAAAAGATTTCCCATAAGCGTTACCATATGGTGTTAACACTTCTGCACCTCAGAATTACTCCTTCTTTCAATCACTTTTCATACACACTGATTTTGTATTTTGAAATATGACCCTAGCCAGAATAATTCACCATGGGATAATTTTCATTTAATAGGGAAAAGGGAAAGCGTTAGTACTAAACGTATAGCCAAGATTTGCCCCTGAAGCCTCAATCATGGCACATATTAGTCCTTCAATTACCTTCTTTATATCGCTTGTCCTTCAATGTGTATGGATTGATGCACTAAATAGGCAAAATAGTTCAAAAATGTTGTGATGTATGATACTATTTCTTACTATGTAAGGGGGATATTTTGTCCTTTTTGCATTAGGAAAAAAAAAAAAAAAAAAAGAANAAAAAAAAAAAAGTAATGAATACATCTTTTCGTTTGCATGTAATTAGACGTGAGCCTGTCCACCACTAAAGAAAGGAATTGCTTTATGGTGAAAATACTATTAACTTTTCTGATTACTAATGCCATGGTTGCAATGATGTAGGGCTTTTCTTCTGGGGAGCACTGAGAAAAGGTCACTACTAAGGATAATTGAAGATGTGAGCAGTAATAATAGTTCATGAGAGAAAGAGACAGGGAAAAGCCATCGCTGGAAAAACTCCAAGCATTTCCATTTGCCCAGGGCTCAGAAAGAACATGACATTTCATGAGCTGATACAGTCAATGTGTGTTTTGGTGTGCCTTTTTGTCATTTTTTCACAGTGAATATTAGAAGAACTTGTGTTTTCTGCCCTGAAAAATTACAATTCTCTCAATGCTACATTTCCCAACTCTGTTTCTTTAGCAGAGACCGCCACTAGCTCAGATAATTTTAGCCAGTGGGGATCACAGGTATAATACTTCTGACAAACAAGTAGCTCTACTAATACTTAATTATATTAAGCACTAAAATGCCTGTTTAAATTAAAAAAATTGCAGATAAACCCATTATTGGAGAAAAAAAATAGAAGATCATTTAAAAAGTAACGTTAAAATTATTACATCGTACGTTCAAAACCAAAACCTTTTACACACACCATTAACTGTTGCAGGAGGGGTCAAATGTGATTTTGTTCAAGTAACAGTCTAAAACAAAAGATCTTTGCCAAGTTAGGAACACATATTAGGACAAAATTAGGATCTCTACAATATAAAAAGTATAATCTCTTTATTAAAAATGAGCAAATATGAATTGAAGTGCTCACAAGTTGTATATAAATTACCATAAAGATCCAAACCAGGCTTTTCATAACTTCCATTCAATCAATGCCTTCTACTGGTCACCAGTTGCTAAAACTAATTTCCTTACTGGGCAATAAACTGAAATCACTCAACACCCACTAAACTCACAGCTGCGACCCAAACAAAACTTTTTTGGCATGTAGCAGAGAATTTGAGGGCTAAACACCATCAACTCAAAATTAATAACTGTGCCATTTACATACATCAACAGGAGCCTGAATTTTTTCCCCTACTATTGCCTGCCCAGTATCCTTCCTCCTAAAACCTGTGGGCAGCGAGGCCTTCAAGTATTTCCCATAGCCATAAAATATTAAAAACTGAGGGTTACATACAGTAGACTATGATGTTACCAGCGAAGCACAGAGAGCAGCAACCATTGCCATTCAGTGGCCTCTGTCATATTTATTCTGTGAAAGAACCATTGTCATCATTTACGTCTGTCAACCTTGTTTTACCCGTCAGTAACTGTCAGTCTGTTCCTGTATACTTCTTTTACAAAATTGCAGAATGGAGTGAATTCTAAGCTCTAATTATAACACAGTTCTAGCCTTCTTCCACAGTCAGAATTAAGACAAGCTGGGTAAAAGAAGTAACAAGCCATTAGCTAGAGGAAATAGGAACTATCTGTCTGCGGGTTATCTGCTTTGGTAAATAATTCTTTCAGATAAAACTTTCCAAAACAGTTAGGTGATAAAGAAGCTTATATCCCATCATCTGAAGCTAATCAGTTTCTAAGGTGCGTATTCAGTGACAGTTCTTTTAAAAAATAGTTCTCTAAAGTTGTGTCTCATGTTTTGGGAAAAATCCCAGTATTCACATAATCTAAGACAGGAAAAGAGATGTGTTTATCATTTGCCTCTAACAAGCACCACAGTTTTGCCTTCATTATTTGTCAGGGAATCTTAAGGAGTGTCTGCTTGGTGCTTGAAAAACCTTAACCAGAATTCACAGCAATTCTCATCCAGCTATACTGCCTCCAAAAGTAAGTAATTACCCAATATGCCAGGGTAACATGCTTCTCCCAACACTGTCCTGAGCAGACTTCAAAGGCAGAAACAATTTGTTGCAAAAGACCTCTTCGGAGTGATGGGCTTTTCTGTTCTGTTTCATTTAGAAAATAGTACAGTGATGATGCCTGTGCCCACAGTCACAGTACAGCCAGTACCTGTCACGTATAATCCCTTCTTTTTCCTTCCTCATTCCTCCTAGAAAATCACTCTCCTTTTTGCTCCATCTCTCTTTCACAGTTAATTTAAGCTGAGTAAATTATCATGTGGACTTGGCAAAAACAACTTGGGAAGGAAATAAAGAATCTTAAACACAGTGGACTATGAAGAGCAAGGGGATAGTCTGCAGTCATTTATTGCAGAGAAGTAATTCTAACCTAGACAAAAGCACACGTGGGTTGGGACCTATACGCAACAGATGAGTGCCAAACGGGGAGACAGGACCAAACCAGTACTCTAAATCTGTCTCTTTCTGTGTATCCATGTTGAGACCGCCAGATAGTGAAAATACTTTAAATTGCTATTATTGTGTATTTGGAAAAGCAGCATTATACGTTTCTCAAGCCATTTTGAACCACATTATAACGTCTATTTAGAGTGCCGAAATCACCTAAGTCATGAAAAAGACACTGTTATATACACTTGGTAATTTCTTCACTAAAGAGTTTAAACAGTCCAGAGTAATTATTAATGTGTTGGAGAAAAATAATGGAAGTCAACGCAGACAGTCATAGTCTCTTAAAGTTCTTGAAGGAAAAAGAATAATATTAGGTAAAATTCAATGAACTGTGGCACCAAGATTTATCTATATAATTTACCCTGGGAATTTGAATTGCAAATGAAGCTGCAGCATTCTCTAGTATGGGCCAGAGTTATGAGAAATAGGTCATACAAGGATATTAGTAGTACATAAAAGTCAACAGTACTTAGTAAAGATGCCTAAAACTTTTCACCTTCCACGGAAAAATGGAAGAATTTTATAAATGTTTATGTACTAGAATTTTTTTTTAAGCTAGCAAGAAGTCAGCTGTTCCAATCAATACAAATTATCTCTTGACATATAATCAATGTGCAGCACCTTCTGGCTTTGTTCAGGTCCTGCTGGACTTGTAGCTTATGTAACTGCATAGAGGGGCATCACTCCATTTTCTTGTCTGGGATGGATGTTAAGGGACAGACTTGGGACAATACTGTTAATGCCGAAAAAGAATTAAATCTTGTATTGATTCAAGACTCATTCCAGACAGTAGTTTAAAACCATTGCAGAGCAAAATGATCCACTCCTGCTTACTTTTGTGAAATTACACCAATTTCAAAGAAAATCTGGAATTGAGAGTGAATGGTCCTGATTTTGACCAGTAAATGTGCTCTAATTACTCCTGACTCACCCTGATGTATCTGAGGCTGGCATTAGCGCCAGCTGTCCCAGAATCCACTATGCCATTGTCTCTGTGAAGTAGCTCTGCCTGCCCTGTGATACTACTGAGATTTTTTTTTTTCCCCAGGCTAGCTGTTGAGAGGCAGGCGCCATAATGACACCTATCAGAGAAGTAGTTAAGAAAAAGACTAATGATTAAAGCAATTTGGGGAGGAAGCCAGGAAAATTAGGGATAATTCTGAAACATGAAAAATATGATGCATGCAGAGTAGCACCAGAATTCATATTCTGGGCCCTTCTTAAAACGTACACAAAAGACAATTTTTCTGTCTCTAGAAAAAAAAGATAGTTAGAAGGCTAAACCTCTCAGACTCTAGAAGTTCATCTGAGTGTTAAACTTTTTTAAACAACAAGGAAAAACTGCCCTTGAGAAAATTAATTTATTTAGGAAAAAAAAATCTGAAGCCTGGATGCCTTCAGGAGTTTACATATGTGCCTTTCACCATTAAGAGTAGCCAAAAGTAGTTACTATATTATAGCCATATAGTCACCAGCTCTCATTAACTTAGCATATAATGCCTATTGATTTTGATGAAATTGAAGTATCTGACCAGCTTTGTGAATTAGGGCCCAAACACCTACTACTTTTGGTTCTGGTTTATTATCTTTGTTGTATTTCCTTGGGCAGTAGAAGGAAAAATCTTAATTTTACTGAACAGGTAAGAAAAAGACATTAACAAACAGTTGACCTTGCACATCGCCCAAATATCTGAATGTCATAAAGAGGAGATACCAAGTTATTTATGAGCCAGACCTACTAGCAAGGTTACCAGACTACAACCCAACAGACTGGAATTCTAGTGTTTGTCCTCATTTCTGCTGCTAGCATGGGCACACCAGTTCACTGCAACTTTCCCTCTCTATTTTGTGTGTCCTGTCCAGTTAAATGCTAAAATTTATGATTGTTATCAGACATTAATAAGTAGTTGGCAAAACAGAGATCTGGTCAAGTTCGGGGTGCTAATGATCATTGTAATACAAATAATAACTTTGTATGCCTTCGTTTATCTTCTTCACGGTTCACAGAAATGTTTTGAACCTTAAAGAAAAGGAAATAGCTGCACTAAGGTACTGGGAAGCATTCAATACAAGGCAAACAAGTATTTCCTGAAGAGCATTTTTTTTAGTGACAATTTAAGTAAATCAAATACCCTCTATCTCTTCTCAAACGCTGTGGGGATTTCAATAGGGAATGTGAAGCAGCTCCTTCCTCCCACTGAACTCTACAGTACATGAGCTCTTGAGTTTATGTTCCCTGAGAACTGGGGTGGGGTGGTGTCAGAGGATGAAAAGTACCTCAGGGGACAAGAATTCTAGTTAGGGCCCTGAAGTTGCCAAGTATCAGACAGGCAAGGAGACCTCCAACCCTCAGGTGTCAAGGTGTACAAATTTCTGTATGGCTTCAGTAGCACTATCTGTCATTCCTTCTTGAGTTGTTACAAAGATACTTCTAATAAAATAATAGATTGGTCTTCAAGTCTCAGCTCAGACTGCTTCTTTCTACTGTGAGTTTGACTTATCTACTACTTTGATTTTAATGAAAGGGAAAATAAGGTATACACAAAGTAAAGAAAAAATAAGTCTCAATCTTCTGTCCATCCTCTATCATAAGCAGGAACTGCAGTCAGCATGATTACACTGCAGTTTTAATTCATAAAACTTGTAATATGCATGTTATATGTAGCACATTGGAGTTGTAGTTCTACGAACCATCTGAGGACAACAATCCACTTCTGAGAACAATTGAATGCTTGTCTTGCCTATTTTTCATGTTTCCATCTAAACTTAAGCAGATGACAGAAGTCAAGGATGCCTGCATTTCTTTAGCATTGCTCAAAGTCTCCAAATCATGTTTGCTGAAAATAAATTCCTTACAGAAGGCAACGTATCCCACCAAAAAAAAAAAAAAAAAAAAAAAAAGGCAGGTACTTCACTGAATATCTACAAATCTTGTCATAATACCATGTCTTATATAAAGTCAAATACTTTTTATGTTTTATGGCTTGCATTCATGCAGCAATCTTCATTCCCATCTTTACAGCCTCCTCTGTGCTCATTACCTATACCATCATCACACGATGACATCACCGAATGATACGGGGTTGGAAGGAACCTCTGGAGATCATCTGGTCCAACCTCTGCTCCTGAAGAGTGACCAGGTAGAAGGCACATAATGGAAAAGAGAATGGAATGCGGATTTTCACATTAGTATTCACCCAGAAACTACCTCCCAGCTTCTTCCACTCTCCCACAAAGCTGCTCTGAACTCCAGAACTGGCTGTGCCTGCTGAATCCAACCTCTCCCTAGTAATGGTAAGTAGCCCAGAGCCTACACAATGAAAAAAAAAAGGGGCATATTAACTTCAACAAGAGATCACCAAAATTTACTATAGCGGCTTCCTTTTTTCTTTTTTTTTTTTAATGGAAATATAGAGAATGAAGAGGGATGAGAAAACTTAGAATCTCATGAACAGTAAAACCATGGGTTTATAGACGAAATAATACACACTTCATTAAGCCATAAGTGAAGAAAAAGTACAAGAAATGGGGAAAATAACAGTCTGAGAAAGGAAGTGAAGGAGAATAACCTTCACAGAAACATCTGTAATGCATGATGAGTTAAAAGTGATAAAACGTACAAGGTAAAGAGATAAGCCAGAGGCAGAGATAAGAACAGACCTGAGTTTTCCTCATAGCATGTTACATGGACTTCAGAGGAGCACTGCCTTACCATTTCAGAGAGTTTAGCAGAGGGGGTCTCTGTCATTTCTTGCAGGCATCCTGAGAATAGCAGTTGTTTTACAATAATCCCATTGATAGTTTGCAAGCCTATTCCATAGCTTCATTAATTCAAGAGTGGATTTTATTTTTTTTTCCTCCAAATATGCTTGGTGATAATATTACATGAAGTTCCAGACATGAGTCTTCAGTCTACAGTTGACTGTAGGTTGACTGGTATTTGCATAATTCTGTGAGACATGATACTCAATGAGGTTTAGAATCAGTCTGGCACCTCATATGGGAGCCTTCTTAAGAATTCTTAAATTATTTTAATGAACCAGTATTATTCAAAAAACTATTTTTTTTCCTTCAGGATTTGAACTTCAGCCAAATCACTAAACCATAGTCTTTGAAAGTATTCTTGGCGATTTGCTATTTGATGCATATCTTACAAATCTAATCGTGTGTTGTTTCTGAATTTAATACTCTGCAGACAGCAAAGAACAATGTGTATGCAAAGTTATGTACATCAATATAGTGTTTATAAAAAATTCTACTCATAAGACTCTTAAAATAATAGCACAAAACCCCAACAAATAAATCATCAAAACTAAACAAAGCTTTGTGACCTTTATCCTCAGTTGTACAAACAATACATCATGCAGCAGAAACAGAGCAACAAGAATATTAAAATTATGCCTAAATGAGGAAAAGAATTGGTTTTTTTACAGTGCAACCTCATTTGAAGTGTTCTTTAAACCAACATAAGATTGTGACAAGAATGTCTGAAAGCTCTGAACTTGTTTCATAAAAGGTATGTCAAAAAATGCAAAACATGGAAGAGCGATGTATTATCACACACTAGTTTGTACAAGGAAACAATACACAGCTACTTCTCTCCATTTAGCTTTGCTGAGAATAAAGTTTAACTATCAAATTCGCATCAAGTACTAGCCTTTTTGAGAAGGTGGCTTCAGTTTCCTGCAGACAGTTGAAAAACATCAGATCAAGGACCAAAACAACAATAATTTTATCTGCAGTTCTCCTCCTCTTATATAATTTCATCACGGAACGTTTAGAGTTGGAAGGGACCTCAAAGATCATCGAGTTCAAACCTCCCCACCATGGGCAGGGACACCTCCCATGAGACCAGGTTGCTCAAAGCCCCATCCAGCCTGGCCTTTTCTTCCTGGAACGTTTTCACTGAGGGGCACATTGAAAAAAACCCCATGGAATATGAATTTATTGTTATTCTGTTGTTGAAAAACGTGCACTGGCAGACTCTTGGCTGGAACTTTGTTCAGAATAGCCTCAGGATCTCTATAGCTAAGAGGTCTTGTCCATCAATTCAACTTCTCTTCAGCTATTAATGCAATGTCAGAACAACTAAAACACAGAATACTTTGCAGCACTTCCCACGTAATCACCACAGTTAACACAATTTTACATAACTAAAAACATGAATTTAATGTGTGTAGGCTAAATGAAAAAACTGCCCTCAGAGTGGCCTAAGTGTGCTGGAGTATTACTATCAGAGTAACAGCTCTTCATCTTCCCCATTTAAGAAGAGCATGAGGACAGGGTACAACTGTGATGGGATGGCAGAGGGTTGCCAGTGGCTGACAGTATGTGAACATACCTGCAATCCTCCATACCTTCCAGAAAATCCTTACTTTGATTATACACAGCAGCTCTGTGCATTAACCTCTGATGACACAATAGCATGCAATTTATGTAATGTTGGGTTAAAGGTAGAACAGATGTATAAAATATATTTTTTCTTGCTTTTAGTCATAATGCTTTATTTACAAAGAGATGTAAAAGTGTCTGCACACTTTCAAAACAACTGGGTATAAGAGCCTTTTATTACTCCAGAACTCCCAAGCCTTAATCTTCACTGTCAATAAAACCTCCTCTAGGAGTGCAATGCCCTTGTTGCTCTTCGGCAACTTGTTCTGAGATCTCCACCATGCCTCCATAGCCTGCTGAATCTTATGGCCCATAGAGTTAAAGAATAAGGACCTTATGAGCAGCAGATTGAGTTTAGGCCATGGATTATCCCCTCAGCCACTACCCTTCCAGGCGTGTGAACACCTTTATTGCTTCTACTAGTCTGGCAGTACAGAATGCTAACAGCCAGACCCAGAGAAGATTAGCCAGTCCTCTTTCCTTTTACAATCCACTCCCTTCACAAGATTCACAGTCCCCAATATGATAACTGTTTCTATATTCCAAATATTATTTTTTTTAAGTGAAATATATCAGAAGGAAAAACTTACTTGCTCATTATTTCATAAAAGCTTTTTTGGTGTAATTTTTACTAAAATATCCTACAGGATTTAAGATGACTCACAAATGCCTAAAAATATGGAAGCTATTTTCCTCCTGTGTGTTTTTACCTTTATGATGAAGGGAAGGTAAAAGTACTTTCCTTTTGTTTCCTCCTTGTTTCTTGTTATTTTCTGCTTAGTTTCTACCTTCCCTTTTTGTAAGAATAGTAAGGTACATTATGTTTTCGCTTGAGAAGCATCAGCAGGTGGCATGGCAGATAAAAAGCACTAAGCACAGAGTTGCAATTACAGCTCAAAGATGAGTGCTAATCTCGCTAGCTGCTACATGCTAGTTCTCCCACTTTCAGCCAGTGCCATCCACTGTGCAAAACAGAATCAATGATCGTCTTTGAAAACTACATTTGTATATCTGTATTACACATGTATGAATACACGCTAAACCTGTACTATATAACATAGGAATTATTTTATTATTATTACATTAAAATAGGGATGAAATTTGTTGCCAAAACATTGGCATCTAGTGCCCTCTGAGATACCCCAGACTGAGACACCAACACAGCATTGAGAGATAAGGTACAGGACTTGGGGGAGAGTCAGTCCTTTCTGGAGTGCCAAGGGGGGTTCAGGCAGAACATGACAGCACCCCAAACAACATAAGGTACCCTTCTTTAGGCAACAGAATCCAGCAGAAATTATTTTCTACAATAACTTAGACGAGGCGTGCCATAAAAGTCTTATTTCTTCCAATTGTTTCTGCAGGTTTCTCTGGAGTGATCTCAGGGGTAAATGTCAACTAAGCACCACAACTACCCCTCTACTATATTCTTTGAGATGTCAGAAAACAAAAGTAGAGTTCTACAAAACTGGTAATTTTGTTGAGACTTGGTCATCTGAATAGCTTTGAAAGATACAGATTCAGAGGATACAAGGACTGAAGAGGATGGAGGAACTAAAAGGGAGGCACTATACATCATATTTAACTTCTTCATGAGGTTTTAAGGCTTGTTGAATGTCTCTACTTGATACTATTTTTGTTGGCATTTTAACCTTGGCTTGCTTGCTCCTACATGCCTCATTTTCCAGTGTTGCAGTTGGTTGTATTTTCACGATACAGAGTGCAACAGTCACCAAGGGAATATCTTGTTCGTGGTATAGACATTGACAAGCCTTCACCGACTTTTGAAATAACAGGTCTGGATCCTAAAAGTTCAGGACAGGACTAGGAGTTAAAGTAGGCTAGAAAAGTGTTTTTGCTGCATTACAGAGGAGATATTGTTCAACTAAACTAGGAACAGAAAAGTTAATTAATCTTTCTTTCTACTTGAAAAAGGACAAATAGGCCTTCCCTTCCCTATATTTTGCTGTAGTCCCACAGAATGCCTTATTTATGACAAAGTCTGTGAATCAGAAATAACTCCACACTGAAAATTTTGCCTAGAAGTATTATGGTAGAGATGGAGGTGGAGCAGAAGAGAAAGTAGGCCCATCATGGCTTTTAAAGGAGAAGGCATGAAATAGCTAAATAACTTTGCATTGTATTTTTAGGATACATAACTAAAAATACTTGAAATTATCTAAATATTGTTGAAAATTCTTATAAAAATAAGTCTAAAACATGAAGATTTTCCATGGAGACCTACAGCTCAGAGACACAGTCACCATGCCAGGTCACTGGCACATAGCGAAAGACAAGTTTGTGTGATAAAAACAAATGTAATGGGTTTATTTTTAAATACAAGCATTTCATGATGAATATTCAGCAAGCCAGCTGTAGCCCAAAAATCATCCACTGAACATAGCCAGGAATGGTTGCAAATAATAATTGCATACATGAAAAAGTCCAGAACATTCCTCACAGGTCTGCCTGTGATTTGGGATTATGTTTTTTTCTGTTGTGTGCGTTATGTATACCTAAACAGTATTTAAAAGGTGGTTTAAAAAACTAACAAAACACTAACAGTACCTCTGGAAACACTTACATTTTTGATTCTATAAATATTCATCTGTCAACTTAAAAATGTTCATCTGTGAAACGATTTAGAGATTTTAGCTCGTTTTTCTTCTCTCCTTTCAACTCACTGTGAAGGTAGAATCTCATTCTGTACTTCTGCAGTCAATACTAGAGCTGAAATGGCTTTAACTGGGTTTATCCTACTTTATGCTGTCTGCTTAAAGAACAGTAGGATAAAGGAAATTAACATAGAATCATAGAATCACAGAATGTTTAGAGTTGGAAGGGACCTCAAAGATCATCGAGCTACAACCCCCCTGCCATGGGCAGGGACAACTCCCACTAGACCAGGTTGCTCAAAGCCCCATCCAGCCTGGGCTTAAACACCTCCAGGGATGGGGCATCCACAGCTTCCCTGGGCAACCTGTTCCAGTGCCTCACCACCCTCACAGGAAAGGATTTACAGTTTAACAGTTCAGTCTTCCTTGCACTACCATTTAATCACTGTAAAATCATGAGATAATAAACCAGTCTGTACAGAAGACTGTCATCACACACACACACAAAAGACAAAATAACTGAAGTATAAAATTCAAGTAGGACAGCAGCCACTACCCTTAAACCAGGATGGATGACATCATAGTTGTTTATGATAAGGCACTGGTTGTCAGTATTTCACTCATCGCTTAAGCTGTTTTAACCATAACCAGTGAAATTTTACCACCTTAAAATTAATGGCAAACTCTGATTTGTTGCAACTGGCTTGAAGAATGTTAATTTGTATATTTATATGAGTGATCAGAACATAACGTTTCATTGCCAGACACAAGGAATAGTTAGGATAGAGTAACAATAGACAATCATCTATGGGTAATAATCAAGCTTTAAAAAATGACATGATCTCATTCACACAAAATTTCCAGACATTTCTCTCTTCAACAGATAAACTTGGGTATCACTTTTTTAAATTATGCATTTTGCACAGAACACTAAGAAGCTCTAATACTGTGTAAGATAGGAAGTAGGCTTGAAACTAAAGATTCTAGTTATCTAAAACTTAGTTCAGAAGGTTAACTTTTAGTTTGACAAGTGAGAGATCCATTCCCTATTTCTGTGCCCTGCTGCATCTGAATCCCTGAATGATCTCTACAGAAAAAGTGAGAAGGAGCAAAAATGTAAGGCTATTTCAAGTACTGTAGGAGTTTGACAGTATTTCAACATATGCTAAAACACTGTGGGATGATTTTATGGCTTCTGCAGCTTCATACAGATAAATATGGCTAGATAGGATCTGGATGTTTCGTGCAGTCAGAAAGATGTAAGGAACAGCACCAGCAGGTTACTTTCCGCAGTAGGGTCCTTACAGAGAACAGCAACACATGACCCCTCCATAACTAGTTACAGCAGCTGGAACCCAGGCACAAAGAAGCAGAAACTGCATCCAAGCTCATTTGCCCAGTTCACAAAGAAAGGCTACACAGCGTCTGAATTGTACTTTACTGTAGTAGGCTAGTTCACTCAGGGCCAATACTTCAAACATTGGTGAATGACTAATTTATGATGAAAAAGTTTCATTTTTAATGGAAATGAGTCAAAGCCAGGAGAAATAATGAGAAAGAAAAAAAGAATAAATGCCTATTATGCGACCCAGTTCAAGCTTAACTCTGTATATGCTATTCCCACACAGTGAACTTTCTGCTCCCATTTTGTTTCCTGTTCTTCTGCTCTGTAGAAGGCAGCACCATTGACCAATTCCAGCCGAGAGCTTTTTAATTTCCATACTCCAAGGGCTCTTTTCTATCTCCTCAGCTCATTAGAAGGAAACACAGGCAACAGAAGACGGAATGTTTTTCTTCCGCTTTTATGACAGCTGCCATTTGGTCAACTGAGGTGGGCACCACTAGCACAATAAAATCACCAGCATGAAACTTAATGCATCCCACAATAGCATGCAAATTTTAAGATCATCAGGCTGGCCATTTGCACCAGAGGAGCTCTGTCTGGATCTGGATTCCAGTTCTGAAAGTGGCCATCAGCAGATGTTCAGGGAGAGAATATCAGAAAACCTTTCTAGTGTGAGGCAGCACACTGTTTAAAAACCCAGAGTGAGAGGCTGTGTCTGGACTGGGATGTCTGAGAAGTATCAATTCCCCTTCACAGCTCATTGATCCTTTTGGCTTCCATGAGACTCCTCAAAGCCCCAGTGACAGGCAGGTAAATAAATATTATCTACTTTTAACAGGCAGAAGAAAATGTGTTCTATAATGTGTGCCAGATGTGAAAAGTAACCAATTAACAGTCCTGGCGCTGCTCTATGTGCCACTGGTGTATCCTTTTGCCTTAAAGATCTAGGCAGATGGTATAAAATGCTCCAGAAGAACAAAAAAAAAAAAAAAAAGAGTCTAGCTTGACACCTGGTAATTTTTATTTTTTTTTTTGTTTGGTTTGGTTTTTTTTAAATACAGGAGTGGGTGACAGGTTTTTTCTTCTCCCATTTTAATGCATTAGGCCTTCTGGCTCCTAGCATCTGATATAACACTGGTTAGTCCAAAACGTTTCCCTGTTTTTCTCCTACTTTCTCAGTACATTACCTTTCCCACATACAATAGTTAAACAATTATTATTTTTTTAGGCTACCAGGAGAAGACAAACTACTTCACAGGCCAGAGAGCATTACCACCCTCCTTACCATCCAATTACATCATCCGTAAAGTGAAGATAATATCACGTTCTTATTCTTCAGTCATAAAATAGTTCCTAAGATATAAAAGATTCAAATACTAGAATTTGGGCTAGGCTGGAAATCAGGCTTCAGTATGTTTAATCTTTCTACCTTTGAACTGCAATTTTTACTTTCAGTAATTTCAGAGATAGATTTCTGGGATCTAAATGCCAAGGAGATTTAGGCAGGGTAGGGTATTTTATGCTCATACAAGGAAAGTTATGCAAACATGCACAGATTATATCCAACTAACAGCATTTTTCATGCTAATGAAATTTTTTTCATTTATGCATGAAGCAATATTTTCAACTCAAGCATTTTAAAAAAAGGAATTTTATTATTTCATTTACCCAAGCAGTAATGTGTATCCAAAGGGAAACACAAAATCTACGGGTTTCAGGGTTTTTTGTTTTTTGGGGTTTTTTTACTGCGCTTTGATTTACTGTAAAATTTCTGACTTTTCCTTTCCAGTGGGCAAATATATGAACATATACATCTAATTAAAACATTTGAAATTACTTGCCACAGTTTTCCCAAGCACACGAATCTTCTGGGAAGAACTAAACTTGGGAAGTTTAAGCTCTAGAGATTAAACTTTTGGGAATGTATTAGCATGTGATAAAAGGAGGCAAGAACAGAATCTTTTCATACCCGCTACGTAACCTGTGCCACCTGCTCTCCTATAAAAGTCTTCAGTTTTCTTCTGCATTGCTTCACAAGCTTTATGTGAGTAGAATCTTTTCAATGCACATGAGGATTAATTAATATTTCCAGTTTATGTCTAAAGCATAACATGTAATATTTATAATTATGCACTAGAGGTCTACCACTTTTTTTGGAAAGACAATTTATCCCACAAAACAGCATGGTGTGCCTAACAGTATTGGTACTGAAGAAAAATGCCAAGGGGCATGAAAGTTGTTTATATTTGGCACAATAGTTAATGATAACCATAACTGTAAACTTCATTGCAAGAATATTTACAACTTATATATGGATTTCGAAACACAAATCAGTACCAGAATGTGTATTTCCAGCTAAGCAACAAAAAGAAAAGACCGGTGTCTTCATGGCACATCCATTTGCTCAATAGAATTCAGAATTGCAAATGAAACCCAAACTCATCCGATGTTATTAGACAAGCAAGCAAGTCTCCCACTTTGGAAAGGAATACAAGACGTTTGCAACTGGTGCTCTTCACAGCACTTACCACAGCTTCCCATAGCAGGAGCCCCTCACCCATGGCAGAAAAATAACAGGAGATAACATTAAAACTGATTAACACATTTGTGCCTTCCCTGTTACACGTACAAGAAATCTTCATTCTGCAGAGGATGACTCGAAGCAAATGAAGTAACGGTTCATTCGTTTTGTGAGCGTTAGC
This sequence comes from Pedionomus torquatus, assembly GCA_013398155.1. Taxonomy (NCBI): domain Eukaryota; kingdom Metazoa; phylum Chordata; class Aves; order Charadriiformes; family Pedionomidae; genus Pedionomus; species Pedionomus torquatus. Next base: position 90,162 of record VZRU01001709.1, read on the forward strand.
GGTCATTTTGTCACCTGACTAGAATTGTGTTTGAGAACACTGGATAAAAGGCATAAAAGTTTATTATCAGCAAATGCAGCCTACTTGAACTCCACCTATTTTTAGCTACTTGTGCTATTAATCAGCAGCACAGATCCCCACTAGGATAACGAGACCAAGCTCCTGTAACTCAACAAATAAGAAATGGAACAGAAAACACAGCATGAGCAAACTCAAAGTGACAGCCATAATACAGAAAACAAACCAGACCGTGAGGGAACCTTGCTTTACAGAAAGAGAAGAACACAAACTTCCCTGCCCGTAATAACAGTGTACAAGTGATCAGCAGCCAAAGTAGAAAAGGTAAAGTAAAAATTAGCAAACCAAAAAAAGGAGCCTGGAGTGCTAAATTAAAGCACCCAGAAATCTGGAACTAGGAATCAAACTCTCAATGTGTAAGAAGCTCAAGAGTTACAGCAGATTAATTTTGAGAAATGTTTACAAAAACAATTTGCTTTTACTTCTTATTGAATGAAAAGACAAATAGACATAACTCAGTTACAATCCTGTATTGAAGATATCGTCTTCATCCTACAGCTATATGACCTTCAGACTTTCCCACACACTAGTTGCATTTCATGGCACACATCATCTATGCAAACAGAGATAAAGACAAACCAGAAAAATGCAAGATTTTACTTAAACTCATATTTCTAGTAATTCTTTTCTTCATAAATACATAATTAAAATGGAAGCAGTTCTGTATTGGGCACTCCTTGCATCTCATAATTCTTCTCATGCAAAGGTTGATTTCTAAATTAAAATTAAGAGACTTTTATTACCTTATACACTTTGCTCCTAAATATTCCTGCCAGAAAATATACTACTTGAATGAAACAAATCCACATGCTAAGAATAGAAGAAACAAAACACTGAGGATGATAAATAATACACATACTTTGAGCACAAGTCAGAAAGCGTCTTATCATGGGCTTCTGTGTCTAAACTATACATTTTCCAGTCATCCTGGTGTGAAAGGAGACTTTTGAAAGAAAATAATTCCTAGTGCCTTCCTTTGTAAACTAAATTTTCAAGCTTACCTTGATTTAACTAGTCTGTATAGTTTCCTAGTAAGCAAGAAGTTAGATCCCATGGATTCAATTACATTTTCATACCAAGAGCAAAAACTAATATATAAATAAATAAAGCGATAAGTTCTCTGCTCTGGAAATTTCTAGAGAAAGAAATGCTTAATGAATCCAAGGTTATTTAAAATATTGACACGCTAAATAAGCCTCCACCAGTCACCATAGTAAGTTCTTAAATTGCCAGGTGGCAATGCATCTGCTGCACGCATCTTTTCTTCTAGAAAAAAGGATGTTGAAGGCCTATTTGCCATATGCCATTTAACGTCATCATCTTAATTTGCTAGGAAGGTCTTTACAGGTTCTTTAGTGTTGGATTGTGTACTGGAAGCCTGAAAAATTACCACAACCAGCACACTTTGACAGCATGTGGGTGTACTGCTCCTAAGTGTAGTGGTCAATAACATCTGCATTTAAATTACCACAGGAAGTTAACTCCCCAAAAGAGGGAACACAAGGTGGAAACACACTATAGACAGTCTGGTTGCCTTAGGGAGGAAGTTTTGTCTACCAGCAAGCCCCAGAATTGTCATAGCACCATTCAAAACAACCAGAATAATCACCTGCAACTCCTACACTGGCATTTCTTGGACACTAACACGATGGTTGACTGTATACCAATGTCTTCTGCAAAGATCATCCACTCCTCTTTTAGGAGAGAAAACATCTACATTTGTATAAACATGTACAAGTCCAGTAAGGACATTTTTTTTTTTTAATAAAAAAGACCTCTTGAACAATAGCCTGGTTTTGAGTGACTCTATTACAAAAATAGACTTAATTAAGAGTTAATTACTTAATTACTTAAATAGACTTAATAATTAAGACATTGACAAAAATAGTGCTGTCTCCTAGTCAGCTGACAATTGTGTAACCATCAGGCTTCAAGCCAGGGCAGTTCTGAGACAGCTTCCATTGCTCTGATAAATAACCTCTTCTGCTCCACTAACACGGAAACAGCATCCAGGCTCCTCCCGTGTTTGGGCTACACTGCAGCACAGGACAGGGAGGTCTCCTCAAACATTCACGGTTACAGGGATAAACAGAGGTACCTGAAATGGTGCTTCCTCTCAGAATGCACCCAAAGGATCATCATAGGCCCTATGGAGCCCACAGGTCTCAGCCCTCAGCACTGTATTACTGAACGCCAATCTGAGAAAGCCAGAGAGGTAAATGTGCTGAATTATCAGCAACGCAGGTAACGGCGACTGTTTCTGTACAGATATGAATGGCATATTCTCCTACTGTTCTCACAGCTTGGCTGAAGTCAGCACTTCACTGAAGACCAGATGGCTAATCTCAAAGCCAGAAAAAAAATGAGGAAGCCTTTTGAAGAACATGTCATTATTTCCATTAAAGTAACATTTAGGATTTCCAATACAGAGAAGAAACCAGCAGTGAGCCCCTTCCAAGCACGTCTCAGAGAATATACACTTTAATTACACATTAGCATTTCTGTAAATTTAAGTTCCAGGTATTCATTAAATCTGAAAGCTAAAGAGCAGTAGATGTGACCATGTAACTTTAAATAAAGATTTACTCACTGAGCAGAGATTGATTGAGAGAGACATCAGTGGCAAAATTGTCTCTGATTACATAATTAAAACAATATCACAGTGTAGGTATGCAAAGGAAGCAGTTTAAAACAGGTATTTTCTGGCTTAAAGTGGTAAATGCTACAGCCAAAGACACCTGAATGGAAAGTGCAAAGAATATGGAGCCGGGCTCTTCTCAGGGTAACCAGTGACAGGACCAGAGGCAACGCACACAAACTGAAACCCAGGAAGTCCCCTCTGAACATCAAGAAACACTTTTTTACTATGAGGATGACAGCACTGGCACAGGTTGCCCAGAAACATTGTGGCATCTCCCTCTTGTAGGCATCTGGACACGGTCCTGGGCTCTAGGTGGTCCTCCAGGTGGGTTGGACTAGATGACCTCCACAAGTCCCTGACAACCTCAACCATTCTGTGATTCTGTGAAAAAAGCTAACTCACAAGCTAAGCTGAACTCAAAGAAAATCACTTTACATCTGTGTGCCCACACAGAGTGGGTGTGTAACAAATGTGGCACAACAAAGCCCCGTTAAATTCACACTTTTCATAATTTGGGTTATCTTTACGTGTGCACATGCAGAGAAACTCAAAGAAACAGTATTTCTGTATTTTTTTCAGATATGTTTTATTTACTCTTTTTTTTTTTTTTTTTTAATAAGGGAAAAAATTATCTAATTATCTTTAACTGTAGCAAATCCTGTGCATCTGTAGTTGTTTGCTCTGTAGAAGAGGCCTTAACCACTTAACCTATAGGACTATAGCCTTAGCTAAAAGCAGCAGAAGACTTCAAGATGGGCACTGCATCAAGTGGACTTTGAGATGGGAATTAATTTCCAGGAGTCCATTATTTCATACTTTAGCAGGTTTCAGGCTTTTCTTCTGCAAAAGTGGTGCACTGTTCTACTTGGGTGGTTCATTGTGTTACCATTTGGAAAATAAAAAAATCCAAAGAACACTTTCAGATCAAAATATGACAAAACATTTCCTTCTATCCAAATGTTTAATCAGATTTCTAGCTACTTCAGAATATTTATTGCACAAATTGGAGTAGCAGAGCAGCTTCATACTTTCATTTTAAAAATACTGAGTAGCACAAGATCATTTGTATTTCTTAAAAATATTTTCTACCTGACATTATAAACTACATGCAAGAATTTAAGCTAAAGCAACAGGAACAGCACGTGCCAGGAAATGCAAGAGGTCATCAGCAAAGACATTAACCTGGTTTGTGACNTTTCCTAACTTATTTTCAATAACAGGAAGGCAAATGCACATTAACTAAAAGCATATCACTATTTCTGTTTTAAGACTATTGAAGGAGAAGGGACATCACAGTTAAGGGGATTCCAAGTTGTCAACAGGCCTTTATTTTTCACAGCTAGGTCTTTGCCAAACCATTTAAAAGCAGGCTTGCTATTTTGCACATCACTAACGCCTACCCATCCTTCACATTTCACTCCACTAGTGCCCTTTTGTATTATACATCAAAGCACAGACCTCTTAAATAGAATGCTGGAAAAAAGAGAGAGGCTCTAATGTTACTTACATTCCATCACACTGTTACTCCTTGCTTTTACTTGTCGTTCTCTTTGAATCCCCTATTTGATGTGACACATTGGGACGTGGATATACTACAGATGCAGCATGATTCATCAGGAGTATATGGCTCCTCTTTCAACACAAAAAATGCTTTTAGAAGATATCCAAGTTCATTGACTCAATGTTTCTCGCTAGGAGGCTGTTTTAACACTGGTTTACCTTAGTTTCCTCATGGCAGAGTAGTGTTGCCATTTTCCCTGCATTCCTGACTCTGAAGTCAAGTAGCGTGCTATTAAAGCCCCTTTAGGTGTAGGCACTGGGCTACAGTAAAATAAGCTTCTGCTAAAGTCTTAGTACTGCTTGCTAGATTGTTCTCTTTATTCTGCCTTCTTGCTGATAAAAAGTTTTATGAATTATATGAGTTAATTTTAACAAATCCTGACAATATTTGATCTGACAAAGAACTGAAAACAGCAACCTAAACAGGATAAAGCAGTATAAAGAGAGAAAATGACAGAGGGCAAAATAAAAACAAGCCTTAGACAATAAGAATANTGTGACAAAGCGTTGCAACAAGAATAAACCAAAATCAACGTAAATGTTCCATATTTGCTATCCCCTTCTATTTAAAATGGGTACATATGGAAATAAAATACCGACATTACTGAAAAACAGAAAAACAGTTGAAAGTATTCCTTCTGCTTTTTCTTATATAATAAAAATATATTTATTATATTCATATTATATTATTATATATTATTATATTTATGTTATATTATTATTTNAATGCTGGAAAAAAGAGAGAGGCTCTAATGTTACTTACATTCCATCACACTGTTACTCCTTGCTTTTACTTGTCGTTCTCTTTGAATCCCCTATTGATGTGACACATTGGGACGTGGATATACTACAGATGCAGCATGATTCATCAGGAGTATATGGCTCCTCTTTCAACACAAAAAATGCTTTTAGAAGATATCCAAGTTCATTGACTCAATGTTTCTCGCTAGGAGGCTGTTTTAACACTGGTTTACCTTAGTTTCCTCATGGCAGAGTAGTGTTGCCATTTTCCCTGCATTCCTGACTCTGAAGTCAAGTAGCGTGCTATTAAAGCCCCTTTAGGTGTAGGCACTGGGCTACAGTAAAATAAGCTTCTGCTAAAGTCTTAGTACTGCTTGCTAGATTGTTCTCTTTATTCTGCCTTCTTGCTGATAAAAAGTTTTATGAATTATATGAGTTAATTTTAACAAATCCTGACAATATTTGATCTGACAAAGAACTGAAAACAGCAACCTAAACAGGATAAAGCAGTATAAAGAGAGAAAATGACAGAGGGCAAAATAAAAACAAGCCTTAGACAATAAGAATATGTAATTAAGGATTTTAGAAACACAGGATCGACAGAAAATCTTCATAGCTGGTAGAAATGTCATTGTGACTAGATCTGACAACCATCTTGAACTTCTGACACCTGACAAGTTAATTGAGTCATTTGCAACCCATTACCTGCTCCAGCTACTTTCATTTTCTAAGAAAAAATACCTGTCCCGGAGCTAATCTTTCTATGACACTAGAATATAGTAGTTCGTTGATGATGAGTAGCCTTGAGGAGATTTTACTGTGGCTCTATCTCGGGAAGAGGAGAACATAATTATCTGCAGAGACATAGAGAAGGAAAGAAACTCTGGAAAATAATAATTCCATGAGCACTTAATACTGGCATAGAGTGGCGTGATCATAGTCATGACTATTCATTCCCGCTCCTTCCCCCTCGGGCTAGTTTTAGTTGGGATTAGTTCTCCTAACCTGCAGGGGAAAGAGGCAGCACGAGGGCGGCGGAGTGGGAGCAGGAAAGGATTGCCAGCTCAGCTGAAGGCAGATGAGCAGGACAGCTTGTTTGGCAGCATGGTAACCTTGTATTAGCTTAACGTGGCCATGGAACTTCACTGTTAAGACTTCCTATACTGTCGCCAGAACTGAAAAGTACCATTGTGTCTGACAGTTCGCTTCCTTGGAATTCTGCAAGAGTATTCACAGGTACTATTCCAAGTCCTTGACTGAGGTTGCGGCCAAACGTAAACTGAAACCCAACTCAGCACCTGCATTCCTTTATCTCTGCCAGAAGCCTTGTGCCTTCTTGCTGCTTAGCTTCCATGGAAAGATCCCTCACCCCAGACCAGTTATTTTGTTAAATTACTGCTAGCAAGCAATCCTGAATGAACTGTCACTTCCAAGACCAGGTCATTCTTTGCAGCAGACCTATTGTCTGGAGCAAATTTAGCTGCTGTTGTTACTATTTCAAGACAGTGAGAGTCCAAAAGGATGATCAAACAGCCCTAATCCCCTGCATTTTCAGCACTCTGTGTAGCTTTGTCAGGTTTGCTACTACATATAAAGCACATAGGTATTTACGTTAAAACCAACAAACATATAATCTGTAAAGTAATATTAATTTTGCTGTTTCAAATACCACAGGACAACTCTGGCTTCTGGTTTCTTACATAGATTGTGTATAATCCCCTTCCCACTCCCTGACTAAAACAGTATCTTGTCATAAGTTTCACAACTGAAAACTTTTTGAAAGACAAAAATCTCCAAATTTGCACTACCTTGTAGCCTTCCTTGTGCAAATGGCCAAGTTTTATGTAAACCAGACATCTGTTCCAAAATATTAATTTTTTTTTTTCTTAAGTTGTAGAACGTGATCTATGCCTTCTTTCAGTTTCTGGAAACACCTCTATACATCACAGAAATCAGGCAAAAGTCAGTTATCCAAGGGGGTTTAAGTTGAATTAGTGCAAAAAATTAGTATTAGTGCAGCCAACCCATCAGAATTTATTGCCAGCAATGAAAAATAAAATAAAATATAAAACTAAAAAAAAAAAAAAAATAGAATAGGTTTTGACAATAAACTTCCACCACTTAAGATTACAGAAGAAAGCTGTAAAACATGATCTAGAGCATACAAAAAATAGATCCTGATTTTAGGAAGTGTTTCATGATTTTTTTAGACTATTCAAATCTTTAAGATGTTACATCATTTCTACTTTTTTTTATTTATTAGAATCAACTTTCTAAATTCCAAACACATTATGGCATGTCTCCATCCCCATTTCTATTTGGAAACAATTTTTTAAAATTATTTCACAGAAAAGTAGGTAATAGTTTAAAAACTGTATTTGAATGTTGTTCTGGAATGTAAAAACTAAGAGATGTACAAGCAACAAGAAAAGTAACTGGACACGGAAAACCTACAGCAACAAAAAAAGAATTCCAGCTTAGAGAAACATGCATTTTTTTGAAACAGAATGACAGAAATAATTACAACGTACGCCTCAAATTTTACTAAAATTCTAAATTAAATTTTAAAAAGGTCACACAGGTTCTGGTGAACAAATTATTCCAAATCTAGAAACCTGAGAAATCTAGTGGCAGTGTTAGCACATTTATAAACCTTTAAAATTCCAGGGCGTAGATAGCAGAAATTACTTTTTGTCCATTCTGATTCATATCGGTGAAGAGTCCGGAGCAGTTTGCTTTAAAAGCAGTTTGGTAACTGAACCAAATGCGACAGTCGCAAAACCACCAGATGAATGATAACTGCTTGCTGCGGGAGGTCAGCAGTTTAACTCATCTCTGGGTTTCCATTAAATTCAACAGCTAAATTTAACACATCCACAGGACATATTTAAAAGGAAACAGAAACATGTCACCTTATTTGTGATATAGGTGAACAGAAGACAGAGATGTCTGATAGCTGTGGATCCTGAGAGATGCTAAATAGCACTGTGTCATAATAGCTTTAGTAAGTGATAATACAAGACACAGGAAATATGCACAGAGAATGAAGAATACATTTTTCTCCTGGGCTGCTTGTAAATATTTAAAGTTATGGAAAAGACACCGTGATTTATTGGTGATTGTCAGAGGAACAGACGAGGAATTTTTCTCACCAGTAAATCACTGCTGTGTCTGCCAGTAAGTAATCAGTTATTCCACATTATTACAACTCAGCTGCTCCTACTCGTCCCTGTGATATATCTCCACTTTGAAAAAAGTCTCTAAATACAAAATTTGTACTACTTTGTAATTAGTGTTTTTTTCCTTAAGCTCTAATGCAGTTACTGTCGTAATTCAGTAGAAACAAACATTGACCAAATTCTATCACAACATACTTTACACAGAACGAAAATCAAAGTAATCACTCCAGCCCTGTGATGATGAAAGGTAGCAGAAAACGGAATCCTCTGGGATAGGACAGGTAAAGATGACATCTGGTATCCTGCTCTAGTGCTGGTCTCTAGGGGGATAATCAAACTTCATCCAGAGCCCAAAAATGAGGAGTAAGAAATGCCAGATGACCTTACTTCAGAAGCAACTAGTATATATCATCACAGTTAAACCTTTTATTTTCAAAGCTGCCAGCCCCACTCCAGGCTGTGTGCAAAATTAGCTACTTGGACAAAAAGAAGGAAAATGAAGATGAATTAAGCCTAATATATAGTGGAAAGAGAAGTAAAAAATTCTGGCAAATCAGTCAGGAAAGGACCAATATTTTCAGTCTAAAATTTTCTTTTACTTTTTTTTAATATAAACGTAAAATTATTGTCAAGCTTCAATTAATGTTATTGAAAATGTATTATTCATATCAATAACTGTAACCATAAGCATAACAAAACAAAGAAAATGAGCATCTCCAAAGTAAAACATATGTTTTGTGCTGATATTGTTTCTTTACACTTAAAAAGCTACCTTATTTCTGACCAAAATAATGCCAGAGTTATATTCCCATTCACTTCCATCTAAAAGCCTCACAAGTTATATGAGCTTTACCTTAACCATTCTGTCTATCAGGCTTTTCCAAGCTGCAGCAATTACTATAATTCCACTCAAATAGCACACACTTACTGTTTCCTAATTTTTCCAATTAAGAGCATAATTTGGAGATTTAGAAGCACACTACTTCAGACAACAGTGTCTTCTCATTTCATTAATTTCTAATTTAATTTTTCAAAATATATCCCATTTATCGCTTTATAGGTAGAAGTAGTATCTATGTGTAATCTCATTAATAACTGCTCTTTTTGTTATTTTGATACAGAGTAATTTTGTTATTACTCTAATATAGCAATCAAGCAAAAATCAAAAATAAACCATAGGGTAACATGCTCTATTTGTATAAATAGTCTTTAAAAGGAAAATACATAGTGGAGTATATATTGCTATAGGATGAATAAATGCAGGTTTCTTGCTACTACTGAAACAAGGTGAAATTTTCCACTCCTCTTGTTGCCTATAAAATTGTATCTGGGTAGAACTGCCCACTGTACTCAACTGAAATCCTCTGCCCCATGGTACTCTTTATTTTAGAGCTGATTTACTTTAACATTATGAAAAAAAATAGTAAAGAAGCTTGAATGCAAGAGAAGCCTTTGTTATCTTCAAATTTCTTCCCCCTTGAAAAGGCAGGATTAGAAGGTATTTCTCAATTTCAGCAAAGACCAAAAGATAGAACCACAGTTATTGTGAAAACTTGCTTTTATTAACCTGCTTTCTGTGAAGTTTATTTGACATTATTGCAAACTAAGATTAGAATAACACCACTTAGTATGGAAATGGTGTTTGCCAGCATAGAGGTTAGATGAACAGGAACTCATTTCTCCTAACTATCATAACTAGGGATCAAGATCTTAGAATTACAATACAATATTCTATAAAAACATCATCTCTGTCCTCAATTATGGTCAAGTAAATAAATCCAGAAAAAAAAAAAAAAAACAGTGAAAGGATTCAGCTTGTTCCCCAGCTGAGGGAGTGGGTAAGACAGAATGCTTAAAAATTTGTAGGTAGGATGGAAAAAGTAAATAGGAAGAACTAAGTTCACCATCCCTTCAACCACAATAAGCACTTAAAAAAAAAAAAATACATTACTCTTATAAAACTCTAGACATTACTGCCCAAGAATGTAAGATAGTCTTTGATTTAGGAGAAAAAATTTCTGAAGGCTGAAAATTTCTGAAGGCTGGCAAAGCATACCAGAGAAATGTGGCTATATGCTTGCCCTATTCCTTTGTATCCTTTTAGGTAAAAGCTACAGGCAAGGGGCAAAGAGAGTGTATGGGGCTGTATGGGTCCTGAGTGTGGCCTAGAACTGCTTGTCATAGCCACTGGCTGGTAGCAATGTTCCACGGTTAAAAATAGGGCCAAGGTTATACAGAAGCAAATAGAAGCCAAAAATAGATACAGAAGTTCCAGGTATTATTCCTCTGTAGCATATGGTTATGCTGGGATAACCAGGATGTTCAGCTGGATACAGATATTGCAGTGAAGGGATACATATTTTAATCTGAAGATGTTGTCAATAGGGTCACCGAGGTTTTTTGGAAATAATCCTAAATGCTTTGTTTATAATGCAAACATTGCAGAAGTTTCCTGTCCTGACTGCCTAAAGGCATATCCTTCACGGAGGATGCAGTAGCTGTGATAGGGAACCAGCAGCCACAAAGGCCAACAGCTGTTCAGTTCACTTTACCTTAACTACCCGCATTTGATCCACTGCAAAGCCCTCTAGACTTGACAAATTATATTGACTATAACGGGAGTTTAGATAACTAATTCATGTACAGACACCTGCATGGAGACCTCTAAACACAGGTGTCTTAATCTGTAGCTGAATCCTGGCACATGTAATTCAAATGTGCCTTGACTATTCACATTTAAGTGATGCATATTATAATGCTTTTATGGTTTTATTATCTTCCAGCCAGGCTTTGATTGCTGACCCCATTTAGCTTTCCAGATAATAGCTGTTTGATGATTTGCCAAAAGCAAAATCATATGTACGGATTGTTCTTTGCTGAATTGATTGATTCAGGACTTATTTTCAAGATCATGTCTGCCCCATTTGCAGATGTTCTGTTCTTCTTAATAAGGACAGGAAAACTGACAAGTCTTGTTAGAAAATTCATATCCCTTCTCTTCTGTTATTGCAGTCTGCAGCTTGTCTGAAAACTTGCTGTTGCTGTTCATTCTTTTAGTCAGAACCAATGAATTCCACTCTTCATCCAATTTTTATTTTCAGATAGAATTTTCAGAGACCTAAAGGATTAGACTTCTCAGCTCTCATTAGCAGTCACTGGGAACTGGGCTTTTAACTGTCTGAAACTCCTTATCTCACTCCTATAAGCTTTCACATCCTGCAACTCTGGCTCAATACAGACAGCAGGTAATCACTGACACGAAGCATGATTTAAAGGACTGTTTTTAAATAGAAGAGCTGCTTACCTGACCACAACCAAAGCTGCCGCCTGTACCATTACAAACTTGCAAGCCCGTCTTATGATTCCTTCACACGTAACTTCAAATGTCAAGATAACTCTGAGATGCTTGTACTTGTTCTTTCAGGCTGTTTCTAAAAATAAATGAAGTGGACCAGCAACAGTTCTCTGACCCAGGTATTGATTAGCACAGCATGGCTAACATCCATTTGGCTGACTTCTCTCACTCTACTCCTATCTCCTTGCCCTCCAAAACAGAACAGCTGCATCCTACCTGCCTCTTTGCAGTGGTCTTTGGCCCATAATATAGCCCCAGCCTTTGCCTGGGGATTGTCTGGAAAAGTGCTTATTTAACACTCCAAACTCAGCTATGGATATGAGCATGGCAGCAGTTCGGCAGCATGGATGACCATAAATCTGTGCTCAGGCCCAAATTCTGTTGGTGATTAGTTTATTAAGAAAGACATAACTTCATGCTCCTAGAGTATGATGCAGTTTGGGTGACAGGTGGATTTTTTTAGACTGAAACTGTAAGGAGAAGTAGATCTGTTGACGGGTACATTTCACTGACAATTTTTTTTTCCCAAAGCAATTATATTCTTCCCTGGGGATGTACCTTGTCCTTTCTCAGCCTGAAGAATAATGGCATTCTCTGAAAATGGAGAAATCACTCAAAAATCAGTCATCTCGTCAGTGTGGTGGGCTCTCTCTGCCAAGGGTTGGCAGAGTGAGTTTCAGAAGAGAGCCCTAACAAAACTCTTAATAAAAATATTTTGAGAGGTGTCTATTTAATTCACCTTCACATTCTAAGTGTCAAATTAAAAGGGCGAAGACCTGCAGTCTCAACTACATGGAAGTTTAACTACAACTTTGAAACAGGTGCCCAAATCCAGACAGGAGAGAGATGTTAGTGTTGCTTCTTTTCTACTCCCAGTTACTGTGTATTTCCAGTCTTGGTGCCTTGCTTCTCCCCATTTCTATCAGGTGCCTAACTCTTCCTCTTCCTTGTTTAGAAAAATGTTGCCTAAACCAAAATTTCTTTGCCAAACAATTTATACACACTGGTGACACAGGTGGTCCTCACAGTGACCAAGTTCTTCTTTGCATGTGGTCCTCAACACTTTTGCTGACTTTTTTTGCCTAATTAAAATGTCATTTCCACTTTTCCTACGCTATTCTCATCTTCAGCCCTTCATATTTCTCTTGTTTCAGCTGTCTCATTTCATAAACACCAATTGTTCCTCAAACAGTATGATTCTTTATCTCGTGTTGTTCTCCCTTTCACCTCTTTTCTCTCTTCTACAACTTTTCTGGGGTAAAGGTCTTCCTTGTCTTAGATCTGTTCTCTCTCTTCTGCCAAACATTAAAAAAAAAAAAGCTCCTGTTTCCTTATCACATGTTGACTCTATCCCAGTCACCCAATACTCTTCTAGACGCTCAAATCATGTTTTTTATATGTGAGTTCTTCCTTGCGCAAACCACCATTTCACTGTGATGCTCTCAGCACTCTGAGTCCTCTCCTCCTAGAAGCCAGACAGCTCAGGGCCAGCTCACAGACAGGAGCTGGTATGAAAAAAGAGCTGGAGGTTCCTGGCTCTGTCCCTTGGGAGCTGCTGTTAAGCCGAGACACTGGGCCCCAGCCTGAACCGCACTGCAGCTCTGTTGCCACCATTGCAACGCCTGGGCATGCACCCTATTGATCCAGATACTGACCCAGACCTTCAGATGGAACACCCCAGCCTGATCTCAGGCCTTTCTCATCACTATGGGCTTGCTCAGTGGCCCAGACTCTCAGCTAAACCTGCAAGGTCATCAGATCTGCCCTGCTTGCCTTGCTCAGGTGCAGTGGGAGCGGGTCCCTGTCGGCGAGGCTGCTGCCTCTGCCAGCCTTGCTCCCATCCTCAGCTTCTGGCTCCCTTTCCTTCCGGGAGCAGACTGCCTTCGCTGCTCCCTGGCAGATTCCTTCCAAGCCATTTTTCATTCAGACTTTTACTCCTGCTGAAATAGCACTTGGCTTTTATCACATGAGGGACAAACACATTCAAGCAGCTCTTGCTTCTCTTTTTATTGTTCTTAACTACTTTATTTAGATGGTGCGTATCAATCTTACCTTTTATGACAGAAGTAGGTTTTGATTTTGTAATCATACAATCAATTTTTTTTTCTCTCTTAGCAATCTTTCAGGAAATACGATGATTATAATCACTTTCCTTTATTAACAGGCATCTCCCAAGAGTCTAGCAATTTCCTTTTTAGCACTTTCTAGTGCTTTCCTTCTTCCACATGCCTTTTCTAAAAAGGCTTTCTCCTTTAAAGGTACAGTTCTACTCTTAAATTGAAAACATGCCTTTCCAGGTTTTGTCCAGTTTCTTTACTACTTCTTCTTGGCTTAGTTCTATTGACTCCAAGGAGGCAAATAATTGAACACAAATATAAACTAGGAAGGTCCTTGTCTGCTTCAGTTGTCACCTTTGTTTACTATTACTTAAATGTTACTTTCTATCCACCTGCATTCCTCTTATAATTCAAATGTAAAGATGCACTAAGAGACTTGGAGTTGGTGAGAACTGTTCAGTCTTTTGATACTTCTGTTTTGTCTCTTACTTTCTACACTTTTCCATATTTACACCATTTCAGTTCTATTTCAACATCTCCTGTTTCTTTTTAACACCCCTTCAGAAGACTGAACAGTCACCAACTTGTTTTGTTGCAAAAGCTATTTCATTGCTGTACTCTTCTGTTGTTCTTCTCTAATTTTTTATCAAAGACATTACAAATAAAAATGGAAACATGAGATGCAAGACTCTAATTGCTTTCTTCACATGAAAGCTTCAATGGTCCTCTAAAGCCCCTCCTGTCCTTTCATGTACAGTAACACGTTCTTCTTCTCCAAAAGTTTATTATGGAGAAAGCAGAATAAAGCATTCTGTAAATGAGATTAAATGAGTAGCTACATGTAACTTTATTTTTAAAATAATTTCTTTCACAAAAGAAAAGATTGCATAAAAAAAAAAAACAAACTGTTAATTTGGCCCTTGGAATATGTCTTTATTGAGAACACTTAATACCAACAATTCAATCTTCTTATGAAAGAATTTATATTGTTGTGATCTGCATTTGTGTGAAACCCTTTGCTCTGAGTCACTCAGCTGATGGCTACTTTCCAAAATACTGGAATTACTTGCCACAAATCTACTGCAGTGACAGAAATCTAAGTTTTGAATAATGGATTTAAGGAGCCTGTATTACATTTTGACTCATAAGATGTATTACCATAAAATAAACATTAAAGATATGTGCACAGTGCAGCAAGCTTCCAGAACTCACCAACAGGCTGACCCATGACAAGTGAAATTTAAGGTTTTCTGGAGTTTAGAAGTCAGTTGGGATCCAGTTTGCAAAAAGTTAGTCTTATGATCACAGAAATCTAACTTTTCACATCAGAATTATTATTACATTCAAAGGGGATGTTAATTGTAAGCCTTAATCTGTTTTCCAGAGCAATAAATGAACCTGGTGATAAATTAGAGGTTTTCCTGATGAGCAAAATTAACAGAGGATGCAGTATCTTCTTTTCATCTCCTATCTTCCAGCCTGGAGAAGAGAAGGCCCCAAGGAGACCTTATAGCTGCCTTCCAGTATCTGAAGGGAGCCTACAGAAGAGCTGGAGAGGGACTCTTTGTCAGGGAGTGTAGCAACAGGACATAGGGTATTGGTTTTTAATTGAAAGGGGGGAGATTTAGATTAGATAATAGAAAGAAATTCTTTCCTGTGAGGGTGGTGAGGCACTGGAACAGGTTGCCCAGACAAATTTTGGATACCCCATCTCTGGAGGTGTTCAAGGCCAGGCTGGGTGGGGCTTTGAGCAACCTGGTCTAGTGGGAGGTGTCCCTGACCATGGCAGGGGGGTTGGAACTCGATGATCTTTAAGTTCCCTTCCAACCCTGACCATTCTGTTTTTCCTCTTTCTGATGTTTCAACTTTCTATCAGGTTCTGCATATTAAATACAGACTGAAGGAAGGTGAGGGAGGGCAACCCGCACCCAAAGGGTTTCCTCATCTTTCTCAGCTCCAAGCAGAAATTATATATTTCTTTCTGAATACATTAAAGGGAGAAAGATCTGGAAGAAATTTTGATCAACTGGCAGCAAAATTTTGAGCATCTTTTTAGCAGGAGCAGGACTAGGAGAGTGGAACGGGGTTTCTGTTAATAATCTTGTTGCTTCTTTGTTTTCTTCAGAATTCAGTAGAGCAGAACTAGGCAGCATTCCTAAATTCCCCTAATTTTGTCAATAATTCACAGCAAAACACAGAGCCAAGCTCATCATGAGAATTAGTGCCCTTATCACTATGATGAATTAGCTTCTCAAAGTTTTTAATCTGGGAGAATTGTACTGACTCTGGTTGAGGGCTGATGAAGAGAACAGAAGACAGAACAATAAGTAATTTTTTTTCCAAGGGCAGAGAAAAATATACAATCTATTGCTAAAATGTTCACATTTTCAGTAATTCTTAAATAAATAGCCATGGATATCAACTGTAAACCATCTGATGACAATTATGAAGAGAATCATGGCTCATGTGCCCATCTTCACATAGTTTTATCTTATTGACATGACGGCAGATGTGCATTTCTGGCAACATGACTGGCGAAATATATTCTGCATGAGAACTGGACTGCTAACCAGATAATTAGCATTATGTCCTTCTGTTATTTTGCTGTTTGTATTTGGGCAGTAAGATAAGTAGAAACTTATCATATAGTTAGACTCCCCATTCTAGAATGAGATCAAGATACCACAGATTTAGAGGAAGGAGGAAATACCTCTGCTTATATTGGGGTGGGGTTTTTTTAGGATCTGGTAAAGTTTTCATTTTACCAAAATAACCGTTCATTCGGTCTTTTCAATCTACATACACCTCCTGGAATACGATTGATAAATCAGGAAAAAAATCCACAGGAATGTTGTAAAAAATATAGAGATTAAGCAATTTCATATTTTAAAAAGTAATTTCGGTGATTTCAAGTCATGAATAGTCTCTTATTATACACTGAAGAAGCTGTCTGCACTGCAGAAAGAAGACAAATATAAACTCATTACTTTTCTCTGGCCTTTGGAGGACTTACATATTTGAGGAGTTTTTTAATATAGGCTTACAAGCACAGTCATAAATTATTCAGACTTGGATTTTATATTGGATTTGTTCCATAATGCAGTTATCAATCTGTGCTACTTTCAAACATGAGAATGGCAGTTTGTGTGAATTACAGAAGTTAATAAATTCTGTTTTAATTGTTTTGAGCCTGTCAGTGTGGGTCAGACAATGGGTCAGCCATTCAGCTTATTAGTGCAGAATATAATCACTGTGCTTTGCTGCATATTCAAGAATCAGTTTCTCAGTTCCTTTTTACTATTTTATTTAATGAGCTACAGAAGACCTTTCACGTGTACTGATGATTCTGTAAGTCCATTCACTTGCAGGTTTTGCTCAGGATTTCATCATTAGCAGATAATTACTGCTAACCCTTATTTTCTGCCATATTGCTCCTCTGTTGTCACTGCAGTCATAGAAAGGTGCTTCTTTTGGCACCTACTTCACTTCCACAACTGTTTTAATGTTAAATACCTTGCTAATTTTCAGTGGCTTGAGAGTAGCCTATTTTGCTCAGGAGATAGCTTGTATGTAGAGCAGTATGGTCAAAGAAAATAAATGATTATGCCCTCCAGCTAAGAATAAATGGCATCTCATGCAGCTGAAGTAAATGTGTCAGTAATACTATTACTGCTAAAAAAAAATACCAAAGGAAAACTTTTTCCAGGAAGTTAACTATTCGTTAATCTTCCTTAGCAATTTTAATGAGAAGCAGTAACATACACTGACATTTCTCTTCTTAAATATTTGTAAATTTTTCTAATTGCTTTCCAATATCATTACAATCTTTTATTTATTTTTTTTTTAAACTAGATTCTTCTCGGTCCTACTACTCTCCCTCTGCCTTCCCGCTCCTCATTGTACCCTTGTTGTTCTGAGCCTGCTCTCCCTCTAAATTTTGTGATCAGTCCTTCCAAAACTTGCACTACTTAAAGTTGATTATAGCATTCTGGAAATAGATACTCTCAGAGAGGAGAGGAGAGATTTCCAGTAGAAGGGACTGACAATGATCAGCTAAGTCCAACTGCCAGTTCTATGCAACTAAATCATGCGACTTAGCAGAAAATTGCCAGTTAGCCTTATAAAATCTTTAAATATGGAGAATGCATCACAGGTAATATCCACAGTAAAAACTGAAGGTAAAAGCTTCTTTTTTCCTTTAGTGTAAACTAAACTTTTACAGGCAATAGCGCAACCTATGAGAACATTCCTTCCAGCTTCAGGAATAAATGCAGCCCACCTGAATGAGGAAGCTGTATATCAGCATGTGTACTGGGTTTGCACGGCAAGGTTTTGGTACCAGAAGGTGCTACAGAGAGAAGCTTCTGTGAGAAGCTGCTAGAAGCTTCCCCCATGTCTGATACAGCCAATGCTAGCTGGCTCCAAGATGGGCCTGCCACTGACCAAAGCTAAACCCATCAATGACAGTGGTAGCATCTCNCCAAATGAGGCTGTGACCCCATGGGAAGGCCACACTGAGGCAGGCTTCTGGCAGGACCTGTGGAGAGGGGCTCATGCTAGAGCAGGTTTGCTGGCAGGACTTGTGACCCCATGGAGGACCCCCACTGGAGCAGTTTGTGAATAACTGCTGCCTGTGGGAAGGATTCACACTGGAGAAGTTCATGGAGAACTCTCTCCTGTGGGACGGACCCCATGCTGGAGCAGAGGAAGCATGTGAGGAGTCCTCTCCCCAGGAAGGAAGGAGCAGCAGAAATGTGTGATGAAGTGACCGCAATCACCACCTCTCTGGGACCTTATCTCAACACACAAGCTTTTTGTTNAGAGAAGCTTCTGTGAGAAGCTGCTAGAAGCTTCCCCCATGTCTGATACAGCCAATGCTAGCTGGCTCCAAGATGGGCCTGCCACTGACCAAAGCTAAACCCATCAATGACAGTGGTAGCATCTCTGGGACAATACATAGTTAAGAAGGAGGGTGGGAAAACTGTGCGACATCAACTGCAGTGTGAAAGCAACAACTCTGCAGACACCAAGGTTAGTGAAGAAGGAGGAGGAGGAGGAGGAGGAGGAGGAGGAGAAGCTCCAGGCACCAAAGCAGAGATTTCCACCCAGCCTGTGGTGAAGACCATGGTGAGACAGGCTGCCCCCCTGCAGCCCAAGGAGGTCCATGGTGAAGCAGTATCCNCTCATGCTAGAGCAGGTTTGCTGGCAGGACTTGTGACCCCATGGAGGACCCCCACTGGAGCAGTTTGTGAATAACTGCTGCCTGTGGGAAGGATTCACACTGGAGAAGTTCATGGAGAACTCTCTCCTGTGGGACGGACCCCATGCTGGAGCAGAGGAAGCATGTGAGGAGTCCTCTCCCCAGGAAGGAAGGAGCAGCAGAAATGTGTGATGAAGTGACCGCAATCACCACCTCTCTGGGACCTTATCTCAACACACAAGCTTTTTGTTATATTTTCTCTCCCTTGTCCAGCTGAGAAGGGAAGTAATAGGATGTTTTTGGTGAGCACCTAGCATCCAGCCAGGGTCAACCCACCCCAACAGGGGTATCACATGGAAGTGTTCAGATTTAGTAGAGGGCATAGACTCCTTCATCCCTTCAAGCAAATTTGTACCTGATAACATTGCCAAAATCCTGAACAGAAAAACAAATACAATATCATAGAAGCAACAGACTGACAGCATCTAGAAAGCAAGCAAAAATGTTCTTAAAAATAATAAAGGAGTATGATGAAAGCTCCCTTGGGAATCTGCAGCGTTACTGAGTTCTTACTAGCATAATCCTTACACACATTTATTTTGTAAAGATCTCAGAATTTACCATATAGCATTTATTGGTTTTGAATCTCTGTAAACTAAAGGAATTTTGCAGAGCTGTGTTTACTGAAGTGGATGGTAACTAATTTAAACAGAATATAAATATATTTCAGAGATTTCTGTGGCAGCTGGGCAGAACCAAATGAAACTTTAAGCCAGTCCAGTTTTACTGGAGGGATGGGACTCATTTCATCTATCTCAAGCCATCAATAAGGTAAATTTGTGGCATATGATCTCCCCACGGTACAGAAGCACTTCACAGTTGTATCTATCAAGAGAACTAGGAACAAAATTGCCTTTTATGAGCTGCCTTCCATCCAGCATTCACACATAAATATTTTGCACAAATCATTTAAATGACCTTTGCAACTTTAGGGCATATAAAAGCTATAAATCTTATCTTTTCCCTCAAAGTGTCTAAGTGTTCCAGGCTGCCTGGAAAAGGTTTGGGATTCACAAGACTTTCCTATGAGTTTTGGTCACTAACTTGATTACTTTTGCATTATTTTTTTTTCCAGTAAAATTACTGACAAAACCTTCCAGCCACTCACATTTTATTACAGACACAACCTTTACCTGCCTCTTCTCAAGTCTTATTTACCTTGAACCATAATAAAATGTTTACCATGCTGGGGATATGTCTGTGATATATCTGTCTTTTAGGTATATTTCAAAATGCATTTTATACAACTATTCAAACATACTCATCTCTCTTTAAAGTATGAAGGTATGGGCCTGACCATATGTTGTCTTATTCCTAAAGAAGTCAGAACCTCTCAGAAAAAAAAAAAAAAAGAGCCTCTCATGAAAAAAAGCTGTTGAATTTCTATCTGATGCTACAGCCTTTTGCTCAAGTCCTGCTCTATAAGATAAGTAATCTTATCATTGACCTTCCTATTTCCCAGTAAGCTTCCTTATACTCCTGGGCTGGGAGGACTCCTGTAGTCTGCCTTGGATATCATCCAAAGCATTAACAGTGATTGCTGAAGTTTGCTTCATACCTCAGTAAATAAAACAGTTTTACTTTCTACTTCATATTGGCTGTCAGCCACCTTCTGTGTTCCCAGACAACACTGGACTGATATCCCAGCAATAATACACTTCGCAAGAGCTGAAACTGTGAATATCTCTCCAGAAAAACAGTTCATCAGGATGTACTTACTGGCGTGACAGTCTTAGCACTGTTTTTACTCTGGTATTTCACTGTGAGCTATCTATTTCCTGAGCAAAATAGACTATATACATTCTAATAAATTATTTTTACTATCTTCTGTTGTCTTATTATATCATATAAATGAACTCACACACACATTTTTTTTCCTATTAGCAACACTGGGTAAGAAAGACAAACTGTTCTGGATTCCAAAGGAGAACCACAGGGTGATCCGTTCACATTGATGAAATAAAAACCTAAATATTGAGTGTCTTTTCTACCATTAACGCTGTGATTTATCCAGTCTGGTCTATCAGGTTCTTTATTTTTTTTGTATACGCTTTTTTTTTACATGTATACATTTTAGGCCCAACACAACGTGTGTACATTTTAACTGATCAGATATACCTAATGGCTCTTTGTGTTTTAGTTTTTCATTTTAAATTGTTTGTGTTTTCCCAGTTGCTATGTGACGGTTTAAAACTAATTTATTAAAAGGTACATTTTTTTCATGCAACTGCGTTATATTTGACTGGACTTATTTGAAGTTTTTTTTTCATCTGAACAGTATTGTGCTTCCACAGCAAGGAAGCTAGAAACAGTTTGCAGATTGAATCACAGACACATCACGTGTGTCAATGTTGATCATTTCAACTCACTTCTAAATAAACCCGAAAAGAAAAAACATGTAAAAGATGAGAGATGGGAAAACACACATCTGTGGAAAAATAAACCTTTTCTATCTGCCCAACCAGATCTGCATCTTCATTACTACTGCCTCACTGAGAAGAGACTTTAAATTTTAAATTTGCTTTAATAAGATGCTCAGCACTTTCTATCCAAAGACAAATGTAATTTCCCATTAATTTTAGAAAGGGTGGAAACTGTAAGAGTACTACAGTCTAGTTGGATGAGGAGAAATAGAGAAGGCTGAAGCAGAGCCAGTAGGCTTGGTATTTTTAAAATAATCATTGAAGACATGTTTTTCATTAAAATCCCAAATAAGGATGGGTATCTAACTCTTTTAGGATCCTAAGAGAACCAGTGCAGTCTCACAATTGTCCTAATCCATTTTACAGGTAATAAAGACTGACAAATCCCTTATTACAAAGATTATAAACAGTCAGTCTGCTACATATTTACTATGGAACAGCAACAAAGACACTTGCTGAGATCATTCAACATCTGCCAACTAGTTAAAACTAAATCACAGGAGAATTTTTTGGGATTTTAGCCAGCCAAGTAAGAATCTAAAATCTATGCATAACAGTCTGCCTCATATTGCCTTTGTATTAGGTATCACACCTCAACAGACTGTATTTTGCATTTCTTTTCTATTCTTTAAAAATCAGGGGCAAAAAGAAGAAAAAAAAAATAAGAAAGAAAGACCCAAACAAAACCAAACCCAACATAAATCTGCATCAAAATCCATCTAATAATGCTCTTTCTCAAGCAAAGCAAAGAGAACAAATAGTCTGGACTACTCGTTCTGCCTTTCTACATCTTATCACTGGCCCTTACTCCAAGAAAACCTGAAATTTTTGAATTAAGAGCATATTTCCTGTAGGAAGAGGAAAGCAGAGGAAACCACATTGCACATGAATACTTGCAATTTTACCCAAATCAGAATAATTGAAAAGTACATACTGTCCGAACAAAGATATGCAACAGAAGGAAAATATAGCCTGTAGCTGACATTTATAACAACACTTTCAGATGGTCAGAAATACTGTGTTCTGTTCCCAGCTAGCAAGGTGTTTCTGGCCACATCTGTCATCTCTTCCAAATCACTGATTCAAACTGCCACATACTAAATCATTTCAGTGTATGTTTGTGGATCGTTCAACCTGATATAACTCCTCCAGCCAGACACTATACGTCTATTTGCCTCCTTCACTTGTATCTCCTTCTGTGCTGCTTACACTCGGAAAGCTGACATCTTTTTTCCAGGGAACGTAAACCACTATTAGTATTGCAACTGAGCATGAGTGTTGATCTACAACAGTAGCAAAATCTTTTGGAGATGCTAGAAGAGCCATACAAACTGGGGGGGGTGGGGTGGGGAAACACAACACATATACTACTTTCATACAATTAAATACCAGCTCTGTATAATATAAAGTGAATCTAGTTAAATATCAGATTTGGACATCACAGTCAAATTGATATGCCTGTGCTACCAGCTCATCATTAAACTGCCTATCTGCAGAAGATCCAGTTTGTTCTGTAAGGGCTACCTCAAATAATCCATTATTGGGTTTCTGACTTTACCATATAAAGCTTTGGAAAAAGGGAAGAAAAGTCCCAAACCTTAGACATTTACTATTCCAGCCTGTATAATAACTAGATACAGATTTTTCAGGTATGTATATAACAAATCTCATTCAGGCTTTTTCTCGCTGTCCTAGGGTTCAGCCAGTGGAGCTCAATGTCTCTTTTAATCTCCTCTTTCTTCATCCTGTTCTGCAGGTAGGTTCCACCTCATTATATAAACTCAACAATAGCCTGCGAAAAACTGTATTTGACAGCTCATTCCAATCTATGCCTCTAGGACTGCGTAAAGCAGCAATTCTCAAACTTTTTGGAAATGTAACTGTACTTTGGTTGTCTGTCTTGGGCACGTTATCTCCCTTTCCTGACAGCTACTTGGGTTTAACCTAATATGCAGCACAGTCCAGGAGTGCCAGATTCCGTAATTGTTGGCAGGGGCTAGAATTCTCCAGGACTGAAGCATGAGAAGAGGCTGTAATTACTGGCTATAGGTGTTTCCATTATCCAGGGAATTGTTAACTGTCAGCAATTAAAAATATTTACTACTAGTGTGACAAATGGAAATACTTGCCTGTAGTAATGATGGCTACTTGGAATTCTTCCTCCTGGACAAAATGAACGGTTACTATCTTATCTGAGTAGTACTCCTAGAATCTCATCCTAGTGCTGCATGGCAGAAATACTGTCTGTAGGAAAAGCAATGATTTCTTGCTAAATTTAAAAGTTAAATAAATAAGCTTGTTCTTAAATACTAGATCTAGTGATTTGTTTCACTGAAAGTTAATCCACCAAAGATATGGCTTCCAGGCAATCTCATCTTAATAAGTCCAGCTCTCATTCAGTAATTTGAGCTGAATTTTGTTAATAGTCCTGATGGAGCGAGCACAGTGTGACTTGTGCTTTCTGCTATGCCATTGCTTAGCAGTTAGGTCAATCAAAGACAATGCAAGGAATTTGAGCAAAAATACCCTCATTGAGACAAGAGACCTGCACCCCAGTTTCCATGAGCAACCCAAACCACCAACTGTTCCTATGACTTGGTTAATACCTAATTACTTTTATACAGAATGAGACAGCTTCAGCAGGACCAACTCACCTCTGTGCATCAGTATAAAGCTCAGTATAAAATGGACCACCTCAGTGTCTGGAGAAAAGAGACAGAAGGCATCATCTCTACCATTTTGGAAATTATGCCTAAATCCCCTTGGTAATCCAGCTCTCCATCTCCACTTTTCTTTTGTTCTTATGAAACATTTGCATTTTTTCCTAAAAATGAATCTATCAAAGCATCTTTAAAAATCAAACAATTTAATTTCAAGTTGACATAAATTTATCTCAATTCAGTCACCAATAATTTACGCTGTTCTAGCCACACTGCCTTTTATTAGCCTTCAGCTAAAGCAGTTTTATATCTCAAATATATGTAAAGGATTCTAGTCTAACAATGTCCTGCCTTTAAATCTTAGTTTTGCATTTCCAATAATCTTGTGTTCTACATAGGGAGCCTACAGGAGAGCAGGAGAGGGACTATTTTTGTCAGGAAGCCTAGTGATAGGACAAGGGGTAATGGTTTTAAACTAGAAGAAGGGAGATTTAGATCGGATATTAGGAAGAAATTCTTTCCTGTGAGGGTGATGAGGCACTGGAACAGGTTGCCCAGAGAAGTTGTGGATGCCCCATCCCTGGAGGTGTTTAAGACCAGGCTGGATGGGGCTTTGAGCAACCTGCTCTAGTGGGAGGTGTCCATGTCCATGGCAGGGGGGTTGGAACTCGATGATCTTTGAGGTCCCTTCCAACTCTAAACATTCTATGATTCTATAAGGTGACATAACCTTGAATGATGTTAAGTTACTCAAATTCTTGACTACTAGAACTGAATCCTCTCCCCTCTAGAAATGAGTGGCCTCCCTATCAAGAATATGGGATTCCCATCACAGGCAGATTAATCATCAGGGGAGTTATATTCTGGATACAGGTAAGCACTTCTTGTAAGAATTTGGATTTAATTCACTAGTGCTGACTAGAACCTCTAGATGGGAAGGTTTTCAAATGTCCATAATTATATAGCTAAAAGAATACATATAGGTTTTCCGTAACTGAGATTTAAAAAGCATTCTTGTTTCCTCCTTTTTTCCCCATGCTAATTTGCCCCACATTATGGTTTTAGCCCTCATTGGTTGAACTGTGACAGTGCTTTATGTCAGCTAAAATTTCAGTAAAACTACCCTATGATTCTGAGGGGAAATCTTCCAACTCTTCAATCACCTCACTCGTAGCAAGACAATTCTCTCGGTGTTTCAAAAATTTTCAGATCCAGAATCAACACACAGTTGCCAGTAGAGCTGGCTTCCTAATTCTGTATTACTTAAAGTACTCTGAGATGCGTAACATACTGAGGTGTGTCCATCAGGTCTCTAAAACGTATGACCTTCTAAAAGGTATGCAATCATTTCTAAATGTTGACATTTTGTACATTGCTGGTAAAATTTAATAAAACAAATATTTAAAAAGAAAAGGAGGAATCAGTCCTACTAGCTGATACAGAAAAAAATCCTTCACAGAAAACAACAAGCAAGTTGTCTGACCAAGAGTAACAGAGGTAGGTCAGTATTTGGATGACAGCTACAAAGTGGGTCACCACCAACAGCTATGCTATATGTCACCAGCCATATAATGGCATTCTCTGTAGCTTCAGTCATGCACTTGTAGATAGCAGCTAGCAGCCTTCTTTCATGATCACTGAATACACTCCTCCTTTGCTGCTTTCCCTGTCTAAACATTTTCTGGCTCGCTTTCAACATTTCCTGTAATTTAGCAAAACAGCTGTGACACTTATGCACCATTATCTCAAGGAAGCTGAAGCTGGCCATACATTAAGACTCTCAGTCTGTAAGGACATGCCCTTCTTTAGGACAAACTGTTAGAACAATGGGCTGTTTTGACATACCCTCTAACTATCACAGCTATCTCTTAATAATTTTGAAAGGGCAGAAAGATTTCAGTAGCTTCATGACTTCAACAGCTAGAAAAAAAAAGATTAACATTTCAATAGCTAGAAAAACTATGTGCAAGACTACAGAATAAAAGAAATGTCTGCTGCTTCAAAAATAGCTGTTCTTGTCTTACTTTTTCACAGATACCTGCTGTATCTTTTGCCATAAGAAAATCATACTATTATTTTTTCACTGTGAAAGTCAGTAATTTATCTCATTATTGACATTTTCAGTTACAAATTCCTTCATTGCAAAATACGGTGAAATTATTTTATATTACCAGTTTTATTATGAAAACCACAATTGCTCCTGCCGCCAACACGAAAACTTTAGCGCTACTGGAAAGCCCTTCATCTATTCTTGCAAAACATGACATGAGCTGCATGCAAATTAGACCACACCTCCTAATGACTCATGTCCCATTTGCCTTGACAGCACAGATATTTTCAAGGAAAATTACTTTAAAAACACTTTCTTTTTTTCCCTAGGTATACTTTAGTTGTTACATATAAGATTCTAATCCAAACAAATTTAGGGCAGGTGGGATCCTTTCATGTTTCTACGGTCATGGCTGGTTTTGTTTATTATTACTATACTGTCTGCAAGTTAATTTCCCTTTCATTTGTATGAAACTTAACAGCAGTGAGTGAGCCATTAGGAGCCTTTTCTAAAAATAAGAAAAAATCTATTGTCTAATCATAAAAAATAGTAGAGGGGAAAGTAGTGTCTGAATAAACTTTCTGTTCATTTTTGAAAGCTGACCGTATTTCATTTTTTGCTTGTTCCCTAAAAATCTCTGCAGCAGCTGCGGAATGCTGAAAGACAGAAGCTCAAATACATTTCTCTCTGTGCTGTACATGGAACACCTGCTGGCTTCCTTTTCTTTGATGTAGATTTTGGCAGTAAATAAGAAGACTAAAGAGACCGTATGAGCCGGTGATGCCGTACCCACGGGGATGTGATCCTGTACTGACCTGGAGTCACAGGACTCATCCTACTTCTTCACTGAAAAATACACCAGCAAAGGCTGCAGAAGAAGGCATAGAAAGCTGCACTGCAGCAAAATACCAAGCCAAAAAGAATAATGATCCCTTTTCCATCAAAAGAATAAAAAAATCATTCACTGCTTTGAGGTTAAAAGCTATTATTATTGTATTTTAAATTCGGATTACTCAGATTTTTCTATGCATAATTTCATTCCCAGTTACCATAAATCAGCCAGCCGTATTTGGATTATCTGACCGCAAACACTGCAGAGACAACTAAAAGGGCAAGCACAGAAAAATCCAGTGGTGGCTCCAATGCTTTCTAACACTGGTGGTGAATCACAACAGAGAACCCCAAAGAAGACTTCAGCGTGCACATCTCCGTAACACAGTGAGTAAGAAAATAGGGAGTGCCTGTGAGCACTACTCAATCAGTACCTGAATGCATGAAAGCCCTAGACTGGATTTCAGGATTAATGACATATACATATATATACACACATATACATACGTGGAAAATTGTTACAGGTTGAGAGTTTTACTGTCTACCCTAAAATGTAGCGACTTAGACTGAGCACTATACCGTAAAGCTCATGCTTTCTGTTTTTCAAGATAAAACAACTAGATGTTCTCATCTTAGTACTATTTTGATGATAAATAATGCACGCTGTATTCGTTTTGTTGAAATTCCATATGGAATGCTGCAACGTTACCGAGACAGAACAACAATGAAAGATTTTAGTAAAGTTTATAAAGTTCTGGTGGAGATTAAAACCACTGTCCTGAAGGACAGTAAAAAAAAGGGTAAAGCTCCACTCTCCTTTGAGACTTGTCCAGGCAAAAAGCAAGAACTAGGAAGAAGTCTGACGATAGGTTAAGAAATTATTTCTGTGTATTACTACTTCAAGATTTGAACTTGTTCCTATTGACTTGAGTGTTTTAGGAGCAAGTCCTCAAACATCAACTTAAAAAAAGTACCTAAGGGAAAGAAAGTAAAAATGTTTTCTGTTTATCACTCATAGAATGAGGACCCACACCCTTTTCTTCTGCAATCTGTATAGAAAAAGCAAATAACATTTAGATATGTGTACTTATATGACCACAAGCAAACAATGCAAAAAATACAAAACCAAGTCATCCATAATAACTTCTACAGGTTAACTCATTACAAAATACACTAAAAGAAAACAACACTTTGAAATCACATAGATTTTAGCTGAAGCTGGTAAGCATTTTTATCTTTGTGTGCTGGTAAGATTGGCCAGGTTTTCTCAGACCCATTATTTAGAATTAGTAAAAATTACTTGTTCTAATCACTAAATCACCATATAATTATTTTAGTGTGGAATTAACAGGTACCACCATTCATGTTGCATTGTACGGGAACAGTGAAGAAGCAAAAATCTATACAGAATACATTTCACAGTAATGTAATGCACTCTAGTGTATAAGATAAACAGGAGTGTGACTGACAGATTTCAAGGTCATAAAAGATCATGGTGAGCCCATTCTACATTAAAAACATCAGAGAATGTCATCAGGTATCATCAGGTGTTCACTGATGTCAGTCCACAATAGCCTGTCATCCCAGTGATTAAAAAATACCCATCTTTTAGTATTAATTTATTCAGCTTCAGGTTTTATTTTCTAGCACTCGTTATGGCTTTTTTGTTGACAAATTTAGCAACTTCTTTCTTTTACCAGAACTCCAAAGCTGCCATCAAGGAAACTCTCCAAATACTCCTCAGTCCAAACCTCCATGTTTCCAAATCTATTTTTTGCACAAGCATAGCAAGGACTTTTATTGCATTGGATCTTATAAATGAGTTTTGGATCATAATAAATAGATAATATAATTTTAGTAAAAATGCCAGGATTATTAACAGCAAGTAGTTTAATACAAATGAGAGAAACAAAAAAATAAGAACAGAAAGAAAAATTATTTTTGTTTTAATTTTCCTAAACCACCAACACTCCCACAAGTGGACCCATTCAGATATGGGTATTCCCAAGACCTCTCACTCATTTTGCATAAAATGGCACAGTAAGAAAAGATAAAGTAAGCTATTTTCAATTGTCAATAATTAATCACCATCTTCACACATGAGCTCCATGCTATTTTTATTAAGAACTTGGTATCATTATGTGCTTTTGGATTGCTGTCATGTCCAGTTGTTTTCCAGCACATGTCAAGTGACATGACTAATATGCAACTTTTGGAAATATTTCTTTCTTTTTCTCTCTTTGCGAATTTCTGTTGGTCTTGCTCATTTAATTCCAGTGGTGTTTATTCTGGAGAAGGATTGCTTATTTGTCTTCTACAAATTATGAGCATATGTACTGTGTACTGTAATCTGTATTAGTGGAGAGCACACAAAAGGGTCATCCCACAAAACGAGTGTATGTCACACAGCTCTCAGCCAGTTCTCAGTCTCACTTCAGGTTTTTTGTATAAGTCTCAAACTACCCAAAACCCCTCTCCACTCTGCAGAGAAAGATTTGAGTTTTTATCAGCAGTCCTCATCCTACGTCTCCATCGGAACCATTAGATATCTTGGACTATTAGAGAATCGGGAATCTGGTTAGTGAATCTCTTGTAAACAAGGATATAGGCTTTGAGCTTGATCTGTAGGAGACCAGTGTTCAGAGCAGAACACAACTAAAATGTACTTACCTCTGACTGTGCTGCTGAACACCTACAGTGCTACATTCTGCATTACCTACTCTTTATTAAGAAACAATAACTTTAAACCACAGTGTGCTATTCCACTGAAATCCAGATGAGAGGCAGCGAAAATGTATAAAATCCAGGTCTGGTCATCATCCACCAGGATGAGACATACTGCTTTAGCCACCCGGACATGGTAAATGAGAATCCTTAGAGATAGTCCTGCATGAAATCATCAGGGACCACACTTGATGGTACCTGAACTTGAACTTTAAACAGATTTAAGTATTTACTATTTTTCACCTTCAACAAAAGGAACAGCAATCTCTTGCTGAACCTCCTAAATGAACTTTCAATTTATGGGCTCCATCTGTGGTACAAATTAGAATTTTGTGTAACTGTGAGCATATCTTCCAAAAGGAGCACTGTATAATGGCACAGGAGAAACAAATAAGGACATTGGTACAACTCAGGTTTTTTTCCTAAACTGTTTGAAAGTTTTCCTTTTTCAACTCTGCATTCTGCAGGTTGACCAACCACATCTAAAATATTATTTTTATTCAATTTATCAAGAAAGCAGATGATATTTTCCTGCCTTGGGCAAACCTGAATCATTACAAATTCCTCATTACCAGTATTCCCACCAGAATGATTTAGCTTCTCTGCTGTACTGTATTTTGCTTTTACAAAGTGTACCATATCTTACATGGCAAGATCTTATTTGGAATATAAAATCAATACATCAATTGATGCAAGGATTGCTCCTGCAGCAAACAATACCATTTCACATGTTTCTTTTATGTAGTGAATAGGGACGCTAAATTTAACAGTGACACCATATAATCTCCTATCTACATATTTTAAGCGTAGGATCATGAAGGAGAAAGATGGACTCTCCTTCATTAACTATTCAATATGGCTACAGATTAAAAAGAAAATCATCTTGCAGAAACTTGATTTCCATAAATAAAAAGCTTTGTATAAAGAAATCAAGCTCTGCAGAAATCTTGATTGCAGCAAAACATCTTAATGGATACTCCAAACAAAATACAGTGCAAGGTCAAGGAAAGTGTAAATCCAGTGTTTTTACATCACTAGGTTCATTCAAGAGTTTTAAAAATTATTATAAATACCTCATTTGCATTGCACCAAGAACAGAATTGTAACTACAGTTCCCTACTTGGTATGCAAGCACTCTCCACATTTTCTGCTCATAAAAAATAAAGAAATGTCATGATTTACCTAATGTCACATAGCAGGAAACAGACATAAAATCCTCTTCTATGACCACTTGACATTCAAAGCCCTTCATCATCTGCTTCCTAATATTCCTCTCCTCTCCTGTCACCCCCTCCTTTTGCAACACTCCAACAACTTCAGTCCTCCAATTTCTTGTACTTTTGTTCATCGTTTCCTTTCATGCCGCTAATACATTTGGAGTTCCCTTTCTGAACCAAGATACAGCTTCTCTTTTACTTATTAATGCTCAGCTTAAAACTCAGTCCTTTATGACTGTCATGGACCATCACAGAAGATGTGATGCTCTTTACTCTGCTTTGGTGAGACCCCACCTGGAGTACTGTGTGCAGGTCTGGAGCCCTCAACATAGGAAGGATATGGACCTGATGGAGCAGGTCCAGATGAGGACCACGAAAATGCTCAGGAGGCTGGAACACCTCTGAGGACAGGCTGAGGGAGCTGGGGTTATTCAGCCTGGAGAAGAGGAGGCTCCCAGGAGACCTAATAACAGCCTTTAAGTATCTAAAGGGGGCCTGAGGAAGGCTGGGGAGGGGCTGTTCACAAAGGCCTGCAGTGATAGGAAGAGGGGCAACGGCTTTAAGTTGGAAAAGAGTAGATTTAGGTTGGATATTAGGAAAAATTTCTTTACTTTAAGGGTGGTGGAACATTGGAAGAGGTTGCCCAGGGAGGTGGTTGAGGCCTCTTCTCTGGAGATATTCCAGTGAGGCTTGATGAGGCCCTGGGCATCCTGGTCTAGTTGAGGGTGTCCCTCCTCCCTGCGGGGAGGTTGGATTAGATGTCCTTTGGAGGTCCCTTCCAGCCTGCTGATTCTATGATTCTATGTCCCTGTGTGTAACCAATTCTGTCCTTAGCCATGTCTACAGATGACTTTTAAGCCCCTCCAGCCTTAGTGCAATTGGGTTGCCAACCCAACATAACTACCTATTGCTCTTACTCCAAGGAGCTAAACAATTTTTCTTCTTACTACAGAAAAGCACGCACTGTCAAAATAAGATTATGTAAACCACATACTGTTAACCATCTTTATAGGACTATCCATTTATGCAACTTCTAAAACCTGGTATTTATTATATTGTCTACCTAATTTGTCAGGTCTTTAATATCCCCCATACTCTTGGTGGCAACACAAAATAAATAAGCACTATATAATTCATTATTCAAACTTGAAAAACAGCAGTACTTCTATATATATTAAGCAGTCTACATCAGATGTAAACAAAAGGTTTGTTTTCTAATGAACACGGGTGAAAGAAAAATCCTTACAAAATATCTCTGCACTTTTACAGTATCATAACAAGTTAGGACTCTGAGAAAATAAAAGACTGTGCTGAACATGAGCAAAGCATCATGAAGCAAATAATCATCAAAAATCATGCCTGTTATACTGTAGAACAAAGGACTGTATTTTCAGTCCAGTGTGTTTGTCCTGGTACATTGGCATGATTATTTTTCACGGCCAACAGTTTTTTGAGATTGGAAACAAACTGAAATTTAATGACATCTTTTCACTTTAGAGTTAATGGTTACTTGGAATCTACCTGGGAAATTCTTGTACTTGAGTTATTTATTTCAAACAAAGAATTAATCCGTGAATAAGAGATTACTAAAAATTCAAAATAATTGATTTTTCAAAAATATCACTTAATCCTAAACTATAATAAGCCCCACTGCTGTAGAACTAAAGTCTCCTTCAAGAGAACGACTATCATGCTATCATTCTACAGGCTTCTTGTTACTACAGTTTGCTAAGTTTTAAAAACTTTGCAAGATAATACGTTTGCATCCTATGCAATAAGGTTTTCAGGTACAACAAAGGCAATACTAAAGATGATAAACTTTAGCATTACAAAGTACTCCTGAGAGAGAGGATCTGGAAACTATCCCATTGGAAGGTAAGATGCAGACCTCAAGTTTAAAAGTTCATGTAGATATATTAGAAGATTTGGATATTCCTCTACACTTCTCTGTCTCTAACACAGCCTCTGTTCGCACCATGCTGCTTCTGCAGCTGATGGAAATCTAGTCAATTTAGCCAAATGTTCCTGGAGTACCATTCATCTCATCCTGAAGCAGACACGTAAAATAGGTCAGATCAATTATGTCCCATGATTGCCTCCTTCTCTTCAATGACTATAAATGGGCCACAGAATGACTGACTCAACTACAGATCAGATTCATTCAGAGATGAATCCCAGAGCCCACAACTAACTACCCTGCAAAAGTTTTCTCTAATAAAACAATGTTGAAGTGTTTCTTATCAAAAGGATACATAAAGAAAAGAAAATAAAGACAAAATTTTAAATATCTAATCAAGTGCAGCCTAATTTCTGGGAAAGTACTAAATTGCTGGTGCTGAAAAAGAATTTGTTGCATGTTGTTATTTCTCACAGTGTTTGTCAATGAGTATAATTTCCAGTCTGTCTGGGATTAGGAACTAATTAAATAATTGAGCAGAACCCATTTTTGTTGTGATTCCTTCTAGAGGACAGGTATCTACACATTTTGTGATCTTTTGAAAAAGCTGGAGCTTTTGAAAATACATAAAACCACACCAATTTTGTTGAAACCAGGATATTGTTTGAAGACAGCTGGAAAACAGGCTTTTTTTAATGCTATAAAAACTAGACCAGCCAGATGATACCTCAAGGAGGAGAGGTAAAAGCTTAGAACTATCACTTCCAGGATAATTCAACTCACATTCTGCTCTTATCTAAGCAAAAATAGGATTGCTTTATTTTGTTGTTTGGGATTTTTTTTTAAACAAAACCAACTGATTTGTCTGAACATTCCAATTCATACAAAAAGGAAAGCTGTTTGGAGGCTGTCAATACGTGTTTCAATTAAAAATGTAGTTTTCAGGAAAACAAGTTGTTACAGGATACTTCTAATGAAGCACTTCACTGGATAAACTATAAAATTCACTCCACTTAATTGAATCAAAATATTTAATCTGGGGTCAATTTAACACTGCAATGCATCAGGGGTTTTGAGTCCCCCTTCTAAATTGTGGCAATGCTTAGGCATGAGAAAGGACATAGAACTGTTGGAACGGGTCCACCGGAGGACCACAAAGATGATCAGAGAGATGGAGCACCTCTCCTATGAGGACAGGCTGAGAGAGCAGAGGAACAGGTTGCCCAGAGAAGCTGTAGCTGCTCCATCCCTGGGAGTGTTCAAGGCCAGGCTGGATGGGGCTTTGAGCAACCTGGTCTAGTGGGAGGTGTCCCTGCCCATGGCAGGGGGGTTGGAACTCGATCTTTGAGGTCCCTTCCAACTCTAACTATTCTATGATTCTATAAGAATGCCTGACCCAGTAATAAGACTGTGGTCTCTGATGCACAGCAGTAGCTCAGCAATTTTCTTTCTGCCCATCATGGCCATACCAAGACCTTAAAATCTAGATTTCTAGCATCAGGAACAGCAAAACGTTCTCTTTGCCCTCAGATTTAGTTTCAGTACAGTGGTACCTTAAAAAAATTATTTTAATGCCTCAGTGGTTTGCTTTGTCCAAACAGAATCTTTTTTTTAAATGCTTTATTCCATTTAAAGATCCTAATTTTTCATTTTTGCTCTGATATGGAGCAAAACCAAATGTTGAAATATTAGAAGCTCCCATAAGAAAAAAAATCCAACAGTTGAACAGATAATATTAAAATCTCTACAATGCTCCGCTGCAATTAAGGAGTGAAAGAAAAGTAAAAAAGCATAGAGGCAGAATCACCAAAAAATATTACTTATTTCCTTGTTCTGTTTGCTCCTGTAAAAAGTAACTTTAGTATTTGTACTGCACTTAGAGTTTTAATCCAATAATCACACAAAACTGATAGCTCAAGATGTTAAAAATAGCAGCTATATCTAATAGCCATATTGCACTTGGGAGCAATTTGAGATCTTGTGCTCGTCAAGCAAAAACTCAAAATCATTGCTCAAATAAGCTATATGCAAGAGCCAAAGATGAAAAAAACAACAGCTACTTTCTGCCACTGTAGTAATTTTTGGTGAAGAGTTAAATGTATTTATTATCCTGTATTATCTTTATTTTAAAGAAAGTGATAAATATATATTTATAGGGTTATTTTAGAAGAACAAACTTGTTCTGATAGCTAGAAGATTCAAAAAACTGCTCTGTTTTACACTGCATATTCAGACAACTAGAAGTACTATTACAACAAACAAAGTTGTTCATTTTAGTTAAAATGTATCACTTCCTTCCTTTAAAGAAGCCGTCTAAAGCTACACTTCTTTAAACTAAGTGACTTCAAGATTACAAAATATTCATGAATCCTCCTGAAGCTGTACTTCCTTTCTCATCAATATTGTTATTTGTTTTCTTGTCTCCACAGCTGACCATTTTTAAAGACTTTGTTCATTTGTGAAATTAAACCAAGACAATGAAAAAATAGGTTCAGTTGAGGTTGCAATACCCACCAGTCTGGTATGAGATCATGATAAATCAGTAAAATATATGCCTTCACCTCTTTCTACTTTATTCAATAACATATTTTCTGAGTGCACTATAGAGCTATTTTCCCTTTAAATTCAGCTTGCTTGTAATTTCATCTTCCCTCTTACACAGATGTCATGCACGATGATGGTGCTTTTATTATTTCACAGCCATTTGAGGGAAAAAAACCCCCAAAGTTTTCTTCTATTAAACATATATATACTTTTCCATGTGCAAAATACCGTACCCCTGATTAGTAGCCCACAAATTCTCAGAAACTGAATAGCAATGGATCTCACCAGTGCACATAAGATTTCCACATTACACAAGTGTTGCAGAAGAGGTGGGCTACTGCAAATCACATGAAGTTCAAGCAAGCCAACTGTGGGGTCCTGCACCTGGAATGTGGCAATCCCAGGCACAAGTACAGAATGGGCAGAGAAGAGAGCAGCCCTGAGGAGAAGGACTTGGGAGTGCTCATGGATGAGAAGCTCAACATGAGCCGGCAGTGTGCGCTGGCAGCCCAGAAAGCCCATATTCTGGGCTGCATCAAAAGAAGTGTGACCAGCAGGTTGCAGGACGTGATTCTCCCCCTCTACTCTGTACTCATGAGACCCCACCTGGCCAGCTCTGGAGTCCTCAACATAGAAAGGATATGGACCTGTTGGAACGGGTCCAGCAGAGGGACACAAAGAGGATCAGAGGGATGGAGCATCTCTGCTATGAAGACACGTTGAGAGAGCTGGGGCTGTTCAGCCTGGAGAAGAGAAGGCCTCAAGGAGACCTTATTGCCGTCTTCCAGTATCTGAAGGGAGCTACAGGAGAGCAGGAGAGGGACTCTTTGTCAGGAAGTGTAGTGATAGGACAAGGGGTAATGGTTTTAAATTGGAAGAGGGGGGACTGAGATTGGATATTAGGAAGAAATTCTTTCCTGTGAGGGTGGTGAGGCACTGGAACAGGTTGCCCAGAGAAGTTGTGGATGCCCCATTCCTGGAGGTGTTTAAGACCAGGCTGGATGGAGCTTTGAGCAACCTGGTCTAGTGGGAGGTGTCCCTGCCCATGGCAAGGGGGTTGGAACTCGATGATCTTTAAGGTCCCTTCCCTCTGATTCTATGATCCTAATACTGTAGGCAAGATTCTTAAAAACAAAAGTCACAATCTGAAATCATCCTTTTCCTCTTTGCACCACTGGACTATTTTTTGATAATTCATTCCACAAATATCATATATGACATGCCAAAAATTCTTACTTTGAAATCTGGAAAAGGTTCAGTCAAGAAGGACACTTAAGATTTTTATCAAATCTGCAAAATATTACTTTACTGTTGCTACAGTAACATCTTCCTAATAAGCCCTTTAAATTTAAACACTGTCTTAGGAGAGTTCTAGGTCAAGTTAGAAAGCACAGACAAGTTCTTCAGAGGAATCAAGTTTATATTCAGTATGGGTAAGAGCGCAATGGAAAAGGTGAACTAAAGTTTTTAGCTATTTCCATAATGACTTCTCACTTGCTGTGGTCTGTCCTACTTTTTTTCCCCTTAGACACCCAGTAGTTTCTCTTCTGAGGAGAGAATTCTCAATTGCCTCCAAGGGAAAATTCCTAATAATTTTGTTATCCTATAGCAATATATCATCTTCATTAAAAAAAAAAAAAAAAAGCTTAGATTTGCAAAAAGATATATTTGCAGATATAAGTTTGCACCTCCTGAGATGAGACCAAGAATAAAAAGCTATTTCCAGTTTCTCACATATGGAGAATAACTACACATAGCTAATATATGAACTGAGAATATGCAGAGTGAATACAGAAATCATTCATGAGGCACCTGGGGATTATAACAGGAATTTATATTTATTTGTTCTCTAACTACATGATACCTGGTGTTCTCTTGCTGATCTGTAAGGTCCAGAGTTAAAGTCATTCTTCTGGGGGAGAGTTGGCAATAAGCATACTGGAAATTGAGGAACAACCTCTTTCAGTTTTCATGCAGTTGTAAAGCATCAGTTAGTGGATTTTTGGCACCAATCTATTTTCAGAGAAACGTTCCATTAATTTGCATCTTCTCAAATGCAGGTTTTTACAGTCCTTCCCAGATGTTACCAGATACCTACTCATCAGAGGAGAATGAAAAACAAAGTTTCTAACTCATCCTGAATTGATATGGTGTGCCATATCAGTTTTTAAAAAGTAAATGAAACACACAAAGCATTATTATTGCAGAAGGCACTCCAAACAGCAGATTCAAGGTAATTTGAGGAATTCCTATCTAGTTTCATTGTACAAACTCTGTTCTAATTATCTAATTTGGAAACACGACAAATTATTTTAAGTACCCCTAAAAACATACACAGGTGACACCACTGTGCAGTTTGTTATTACTGACTTTTCTAGTGCATGACATCTTGATGTCATTAAAGTGCTCAATTACCAAAGAAATGAGTGAAATAAAAATCCTGATTCTACAAAAATTCAAGGTACAATGAAAACTGCTGTGACCTATTTTTTCCCATGCTGAAAGCAAAAAGGATGAACAGTCCTGTTTACTAAGTGACAACAGCACTTGCCTATAGTCAGGCGCATGCCTAAGCATTTGCATTGGTAATCAGAACCAAAATTAAACAGACAGACTTAATCATAGCTTTCAGGTAATAAACAATTATAAAAAAAGCTCTCCTGTGACTTATGATGTGAAAAAAATACCATCATAATACCTGACATACGTTATTCACAAATGAAATGTGAATAAAAATAGATTATGAATAAATATAATGCAAAATACTGAAGAATGAACTAGAGTTAAGAAACTACATAATGAAGTTAACCTATTTCCAGCAGAGCTCACAGTTTGCTGACTTGTTTACTTACAAAGAGTAGGAAAAAGGTGTTGTATCCTGACTCCAACACAACAGAGGTTATTATAGTACGTTAACTTCCATCTTGACACATTTAAAGGCTCTTTAATCCTAACACTCTCTTTCCTCTTTTTTTTCCCTGTTTTTATGTTTGCTATTGTATCTGGTCTCTATCAGCATTCATTGTTTTCATTTATACACATCTGCATAGTCAATTTCTGAAGCTTTACTTTATAAGACAGTTAACCTATTTTATCTAACATGCTCAGGAAGTCTCGTATTTGCAGCCTGTAAATGGTTTATTTGCTGGGGTGCTTTTTACAAACTAGTATTTAGTTGACATCTGCACAAATGGGAAGGACTTTCCAAAGGTTACATGGCAATGGTGAAGCTGGTCAAACAGAGTTCTGTTAGCACAGCTGATGAGCCGGAGGGACTGGAAGGTGGAAAAAATCCCAGGTACAAATGAGTCTTCACTCAATAGAAACCACAGTAAAAAGGTAGATTTTTCACCTCAAGTCAGTACCCATTCTGGAGGATGAAAGCTAACCCAAAATAATCTGCCTGTGGGAAATTTCATTAAGCACTCCGATAATTAAATTTATCTGACAATCTGCTGAAGTGAAACCAGGATTACAGGTATAAGACTGCTATGTGATCTTTTCCTGCACCTATTTCTTTATATAACAGTTGTTTTACTGAACGTTACAGAGTAGAACATGTGCTCTTTTCATCTGTACAGGAACATTGTCTAACTCTGAGGAGTGACTCAGGTATGGCTGGCAAACTGCAGAACACTACACCCTCTGTTTTCCAGGGAGTGACAATTCCAAACACAGTTAACAATCACACCCAGTTTCACAGGATCAGGGTTACAAGATGATACACCACCAAAGCACTGAAGCCCACCCTTCGGCAGGAAGAATTCTCTCAACTGAGAAGAGTTAAGCAGAGTATCTTTGTCAAGTAGCAGGAAAACGGGTGCTCCCAAGCCAAGTCTATCTTCCAGTCTGCAACAGAGACAATGGAAAATTGACTGGAAAGAAAACTTTCAAATATTTATTCACTCTGTCTTAAATGGAGCTAAACATATTCTATAAAATGAGCCCTAAGCAAGCCCTATTCAAATATTTGTTGTCTTATGTCATCTTAAATCCAGGAACCCTGGACTGGTATCAGTGACATCAGAAGGAACTGAACCTGCAAATCATTCTTATTTATACCAAACATAAAACCAGCTTCAGGAAAACTGGTGAGGCTACTCATAAAAGCTTGTATTTTATATACTTCTGTTGATAACAGAGTCTGCTTGTGCAGTGGGGAACTTTCAGCTGACAGCAACTTAGTATTTTTCTAAAGTTGGATGAACAAAAGGTAAGATGATGGATGACAAGAAGCCTACCCTGTTAAAGGAGCATTAAGTGGCCAAGCTCAGATTCTGACAGCTTCATGCAGAGGCTTGGGTGAGGCTCATTCCCCCCTTACGTGCACTACTATTTAATATAGCCTCTGTGGCATAAGCCTCCCTAAACTGCAAGTTAAGAGAAAGATGCACAACCACGCTCCGTTTAGTACGCTGTGTAGCCACCCCATCGCTGATAGCTGATCGTTTCAGAGCCTTTCCCTATCTAAACTATGCTAAACTATAAAAGTAGTTCCATAATATG
This sequence comes from Pedionomus torquatus, assembly GCA_013398155.1. Lineage (NCBI taxonomy): Eukaryota > Metazoa > Chordata > Aves > Charadriiformes > Pedionomidae > Pedionomus > Pedionomus torquatus. The sequence continues at coordinate 129,885 of VZRU01001709.1, forward strand.
AAGATGAAAAAGTATTGTTCTAAAGTTTTCTGAAGTAATTGTTTAATTAGGGAAGTTTGACAACCGGGTGCGATCACCTCCGTCATTCAAGCTGAATCAGATCCTTCATAAAAGCTGCCTCTTCTACTTTCTAAAATGTCAGCCATTTGACAGCTGTTTATTCTCAAGCCCGTGCGCTGTGTCTGTCTCCTCCTCCCTTCTCAGTTATTTACTTTCAGATTATAAACTCATTAGAGCAGGTGTTACTCAGAGAAACAAAAGGAAATGGACAGAGGGCAGGGGGAAAAAGCCCTCAGCTGTTGATTTTTGTCTTGTTGGGTGGCATAAAACCAACCAGATACAGTACTAAAACAAGCTTCCCATTCTGCTTTTTAAATGCTATTTGATTATAGCGTAGTAAATTTTATACTGCCTAAAAATGTGAGTGATTGCTCCCAAAGAACATGATTGTTTTATTTTTCTGCAGCTCTTAAGATGGAAATTCACCAGATAGCACCACTTAACCTTGGGTTTTCCTTCAAACTGTCTGTTTTCACTATTATGACATTTATTTTGAATACGCCATTATTATAGCTGCCCTTCATCCCTGGAAATCACCCCCTACATGTAATGTATGTTGGTAAATCATCAATTTGAGATGACCTAGTTGACCGAAATAAACTTCCAGATAGGTAGTACTAACACAAACACTTTTAACAACTTTGAAATTTCACTTCATACTTGAGGGAAAGGAAAATTGCAGAATCTGATCCCAGATGTCAAGAGTGAAAAAAAAAGAAAAGCCCCAGACATTTCTTAAACAGAGATCAAACAAAAATAAAAAATCTAAAAGGAATACCCTCCCTGAAAAATTTGGGGAGGGAGGGGGATATCTCTGCCAACTGTGTCACTAACTCCAGTACGTGTTCACCCACCTTGATATTTATGTCGGTATTTGTCTTCATTAATATACTTCAGAAAGTCATGACTGAAGTGTAAGCCCCAAATTTCCCTTTCCTCCTCCTTTTTTTTTATTCCTTTAGGAGGTAAGTATGAAGTGGGATAGTCACCGGTGACTACAGCATTCTCCAACAGATGGAAGGAGTTGCTATAATCCACAGGGTCATATCATGAAAGTAAGAAACAGCTGAGAAGGTGGGATGAGAGGTGAGGCCAGGTCACAGAAGAAGCTGGATATAATATTTTGCCAGGGTAAGTAAGGAGTTGCACGGACTACATACTAAGAATACTGAACTGTGCTAAAATCTAGAAAAGGAACAAATATTTTATGAGTAATAGCTCACTGGAGATACTTGATAGTCTAGCATCTATCATATCAGATAAAGCAGAAATATAAACATCAAGTATATAAAGTATTCCACCCTCTAAACTAAAGTTTTAGCAAATCATTTTGCCAAGAGAAACACACCATAATGTACATATTCTTACAAAAAATAGAATAGATGTTCACATCCTTTGGTGGTTATTTATCTGCATTAATAAAGGATTACAATCTTTGATGCCCCATTTTTAATTCAGTGTTGAAGAGTAAGTGGAATTTAATGTCTAACTTACAAATCAGTAGTGTACGAGAGATCAGGTTAATAGGCCACTATCTTGTAGAAGGACACAAGTCAAAGTTTCATGCCATGGAGAGCTCAAGGGCAACAGTGACAAACTAACCCTGCCCCCAAACTCACCTCCCTGTTGCCATTCCATGGATACCAGCACTAATACCAGCTCTGTTTTCACTGCTTGTGAGCAAGGCTGGTCCATATTTTTTTTTGTTTCAGCCAAACCAATATCCTTTACAAAGGCAAGATCAAGCACTCACTGGCAGGAATACCATAAACTTCTGCTATTGCCAGACATTCTGCACTGCAAAGCTACAGCCTAATGATAATTGAAAAAAACACAGACAATTTCTTAACACGGAAACTCTTCCTCAGGCCTGAAGATGAGGCCTGACCTTCCAGATGAAGGAAAGCCACTGTCTGAAACAGCTGCTCTGAGTTTAACTGACTTGCATTAACCAACAAAAAAACTTGTAGAGAAGAGCTAGACTTCCTGCTGCAGAGCAGAATATTAACAAGAGAAGAGGTTATAATATCTTTAGCTCTTTAAGGACAGCAACAGGCAGCAAGGCAATTATCTCCTGCAGAATAATGAGAGCAGAAGATTTCTTTGTGCCAGAAATCCAAAACGTCTATCAGTTTTTCAGCATCCAAGATTGATTTCCAAACAGAATTTTATAGAATATTTTTGAGGTTCAAACTTGAGAGATCAAAGATTAATTGGGTGGGGAGGGAGTAAAAATGGGGTTTTTTACATCTGTCCGTTTATTTCCTGACTTTTGTTGAACATTGTAAATTTCTCATAATGTATCATGTGCGTTTGGTCTCAGTTGCGTTGTTTCGTTTGAGGACATCTAGAAGTATATGATGTTTTGGGAGGCACATATATCTCTGTGCATTACCTTGTACTCGTTGGCTATGTTTTCAAGCTTATGTAACCGTCACTGCATGCTGTTAAGCTATGACTGAAAGGACCTTACACCCACTACAACCAGCTGTACTTCCCATAAAACTTCCAGTTACTGATTTTCACACATTAAAATAGCTTGGTTTATCAATGCATTAGTTTGAAGCAAAATAGGTAGGCAATGTTCAACGCTAACTCTCCATTCAGAGAGGCTGTGTGTCGACAAACTATGCTTTGTATTTAAGAATGTTTCACTGAAATAAACTACAGGAAAAACCAGAAAAAAAGAAAATAATTTACTAAGCTACTTTGCTTCTCAAAAATTTCTTCTGAAAAGGAAGCAATTCTATAAAGTTAAGCCCCTCTAATCTTTTCAGAAAAAAAAGTTTCCTAATTTTTTGATGAGCACAGCTGTTCTGAATGGTGTACTGTTATTGGGAATGCTATGGTGTATTGAGGCTATTAAATGGTAGAGATAAAAATAGAGCTCTTCCATCCCCCTCACAACTAAAGCCCCTAAAACTCACTTAAGAAAAGTCAGTAATCCTATGTACACATTAACCTCCATGCCCTTCATGCTTTCTCTTGACTGTCCAAAACTAGTAAGCCTTCATGGTCCCCTTCCTTCAGCTCTCCAGTACCAGACTCCCCTACCATTTGTCTCTTTCCTACAGACCTCCTGTTCATTTAACTGCTTTTTTCTTGCTCGTTCCATTATGCCTGTTTCTTCTCTGTCTCATTCAGAGGTCACCTTCATTTGTTTGCAATTACCAGAAGGTGATTTGCTCAAATAAGTTTTTCCCAGGGTTACTAATATCCCCCATCTACCTCACCCATTTCAGTCCCTTATGTGACAAACATGCCTGACTACTCACTCACAGGACCTTCCTAAACAGCTTGCAAAACCTATATATGTCAAAGTCATACTTGTCCTTTTGAAGTTATGTAGTAGGTCATCCTCAACCAACCAAACTTTAGTATAAGCTACTTCATTAGTCTCACCTCAATAGGGAGAAACAGGTGAATCCCTCTCCAAATGTGCTGGCCTCTCCTCAACTTTATTTGAGCTTCTGATTTTTGAATAGCTACGTTGAGGTACATAAGTATTTACAGCCAGATATTCACTCCAGCCTGGGAAACATATTAAAACAATACTAAGTGGAATGCAATAGCTGCATTCATGGAGAAATTTATCTGAATTGTTAGATATGTACAGCTACATAAAATTAACTGAAATAAGCTCAAATAATTATGTTTAGTTAGATGAATCCAACCGCTTACATCAAGATAAATAAATTCTTTCTATTCCCAGAGCAGTTTCTCATAGTCTATATGCATTTCCTGACTCCATTTTTGCCACAGCTTTGGACTAAATGAGTGAATTAATATTTGTGGTTTGTGAATCCCTTTTACTTCTTGCCGCCTTGTATCACTTTCTCATGCCTCAAACTGGTCCACCTGAACATCTCAGTTTTGCTGCTGCATTTGACTGTCTCTTCCATGAGAAAAAGCCAGTCCACCCTATCTTTGTAAAAAAAAAAAAAAAAAAGAAAAAAAGAAAAAAGTTACATTTTAATTTTTGAAGTTTAAAGATTGAACATCTTGAAGTTTACATCTTTACAGATGGTATACAACTCATTAATCTCAATTTCTGATCTCCAATTCCAATAATTTTACTTCTACTAAACATTTAACTTCTCTTTCCCTCTTTTAAACATCCACATTCCCAATGTGCCTCTGTTCCTTGGCATCTCTTCTGACTGTTTCCCCGCATTTCTTCTTTGCCTGCATCTTCACCCACTTATTCTTCATTTGCGAACAGAAAACTTCAATAATATTACTTACTGCCTTCCTAAATTTATTAATAACGACCATGCTGAGCCTAACGAAATATACATCCAGCTCAGCATCCTGTCTTTGACAGAGACTAGCAGTGGACTTTTCCTCCCGGATATTTTTCCTCCTTTGCCTTTGCCAATTTTGTCACCAAAACCAGACTGATCTTTCTTCCACTCTATATTGAAAACTAAGTCTGGCTGTAAACACCAACAAAGGTTTTTGCAGGACCTAATATACACTGATTTTGTAAGAATAACTTCAGAGATTTATCTAAAGTTTAGACTACAATGTAAGCAGGATAAGGCCAAAATACGTATAATTTCCAGGCAGATGGACTATAGATAGCCTTTTGGTTTCCACAGGAAGGAATTCTTCTTATGGATTTAGATCTGTATGACCGACACTAATCACCTACATCTGAGCTCATGTTCTTATGCTCTTTTTCCAGCCAATGGAAATCGATGCAGGAGACCTCAACTCCCTGCTCCTCAGTGGGCTCCTCTGCCTTCAGGGACTGCAGCTGCCCTTTTCTCACCGACGGCAGTGTCTCCGCACTGATGCTTGCAAGCATTGCTGTTCACTGTAACAAACTACACAGGCAACTGCCAATTTAGCATTAGTGTGTCAATATTAACCACTCTTTGCTATTTTAGCAGAACTACCCAAATATTCCAGGATCTAACCACTTGGAGTAACCTAATTCAGATTACTGACAGCAAGGTATGATGGCAGTGTGGTATGAAGTTTTGGGGACTGGTATTACTCCTTAATAGCAAAAAAAGAAGGAAGACAAATACAAATATTCTCCTTTTATTTCACCAAATACAAAGAAATGTTGGGGTACGTTCATGTGGAAAGCAGGAATGAGCTCGTATTTCAAAAACTTGTCTGTTTTCTCTCAGTCTGTGTTCTCTCAATCTCCCAAACACAACCGAATATATTTCCCTAGAAGTTCCATCCTATGAAGAACCTTTAGAGCACCCTGCAATTATTTCCTTTTACCGGTAGAGAAATAGTTTCCTTCCTGTCCGTTTGAAACTTTCAACAAAACCAAGTTAGGTGGATAGTAAAAAGATACTGTACAATAGTCACAGCATGATGCCAAAACCATTAATGCATATTCTTACCTTTAATTCAATTGAACCAACAGATAGACCTGCCTTGATATCAAAGGACTTTCAAGTTGCTATTTAACAAAACTGATTACTTAGAAACATTTCTAGAATATAAAAAAATTACTTTTGTTGAGGGGAAGCATACGGCTTCCTACACTGAATCCTTCATGTTTTGAGTGCACAGCACTGCCTGTCTTAAATTTTTTTATTAGTAGTTTTATTTGCTAGCATTATATCATAAACTACACTCAAATCAACATACCAGAATACCTGAGTGCCTATGAGAAGTTACAACTAAACGTAAGAGGAAGGTCAGGGAATTTTATCTACTGAACAGATGGTAATACTGTAATTCCCTCCTTTCTCAGCCAGTCTGCTACAAGCCTCAACCAGCATTTTGACCCAAATGTTGCTGAAGTCAATGGGGAGGCTGACATTGACCGAGCTCCAGCTCAACTCAGCATTGCTGCAAGAATCAAAATTTCATGGCTGAGAACAAGTTATGTTAATTTTGTTATGGTAACAACCATCCAACAAGAACCAAACCAAGATGTACGTTTTTGCTGTTCCCCATGAAACACACATAGACAGAAGCTCCCTATCACAACTTCCTTTGGATCAGCGCTGACTGAAAAGCCAAAAAAATTTGTATTTTTTTCACCTGTCCTACTCTTTCTTTCATTTTCTTGTAATTTAAGAATGAACACTGGAGAAAAGCTTCCCACCAATGGCAAATGAAGTCCCTGATCTTGTAATTTTCTACTTCTGATCAACTTTGATCACCTGAAACTCCTAACCCATATCTAAAATATTTTTTCAGCTGCTAAACATGCACTCTGTACTTTGTGAAAGTCCTACAAGTAACGTGCAAAATTTTTAAAGAGTCTTTCAGTAAAGTTTCTATCCTCAATTACATTTAAGCCCTACTGAAATGTAAGACACTACTTTGCTCATTTTACGTGTCAGGAACTCACAAGTACAGGTTTAGAAGACTATTTCATGTTTATAAGCAGAAATGTGACCAACTTGACTTTGTGATAGTTAAAAACTAAATTCACAGTTATTTGACTTGCAAAAACTTTGCATGAGGTAATTTGAATACAACTTTGAAGGAACTTTTACAGTGAATGGAACAACTGTTTCCAGAATTTTCCACAGCATATTAATGTACTCATTTAAGAAGAAAATGCAGATGGATAAATGGGACTGCATGCAGCACAAAAGATCAAATTATATTGCAAAATTATACTCTCATTCACTGAAGGTTATAAGCTTCGTTTTACACATTAGAGGTCAATGTGAAGCCACTGCAGCAAGCACACACTCTCTTTTCTAATATATTTGAGGATGACTTCTGCTGTAAAGTATTGGTACTTTAGGACTAATGAAATAATGTGATTAAGAATGTTCACAGTTAACTTTGGTCCCAAGTTCTCTACCTCACTCTGATGATCTAATATGAAAATAAAATACCAGTGCAAATTTCTGAATAGTCTATTTAAAAAGGTGTACAATTGTATGAAAAACTTCAATTGTTGAAGTTGCAATTTTTACTGAAGTAACTGCTTAGTGTTTATTGGAAGGCATTTTAAGTTTAACTGCTTCCTTGGCATAATTATTTTCTAATAAGAAAATGTCTCATTGAAAAACAATCCATACAACCATCGCTACTGGAGCAGAATAACCCAAATCTGTGGAATTTACAAACATGATCAGGATATATTGCTCACAGATGATTACTTTGTAAAACATGTAGTTCCATAATCTTAAGTGGACTGTCTCTTATAAACAACTAAAGATTTATTTAAACTCCCAGCCCTGGTGGTTCATCAAAGACTAATGAACACTACTACAATCTCAGCTGATTTTTTCCTGCAGAAAAGATAAGAACCTCGCTCCTGGGATAAACCTGGGCAAAAGACAGAAAAAAGGGTAAAGGTTATACTTTTCCTCATTTGTTTATATTTTAATGCTATTATAGATGTCAAAAAAAAAAAAAAGGAAGAATATGTGCTTTTGTTAATAATAGCATCTTATAAAGACATCTCACAGGAACAATCTACAAAGCCTCCTTAATTATATAGGCAGAAGCAGCACAAATCCAAATCTTTAATCTTATTTAACTGTAACTTTAAAACTTCTGATTTCTTAAACAAGTTTGAAAGTATGTTACAAGATAAATAGGTCGCCATTTGGAAATGATTGGAAAGCATAGAAAAAAGTTGACCAAAAAGAGAGGAAAATAATGTAAATGGATTAAAACATGCTATGAAATGGTAAAGGACATGAACTTCTACTTCTGAACCAGCTTTTAGGAAGACTTTCTGAAATGCTTAATAGGAACAAATTAATAAAAAACTGTTTCTCTAATTTAATGGCTTTTAGGGCAGTTTCCAGCACATATTATAAAGGTTTCATAATGCACCTGTGTTCAATATTTAATTAAAGAAGATGGGACTGTGAACAAGAAGAAAGCAAATTAGTATCTTCCACCTATAACCACAAATAATCCCAAAACTCAGATACCTTGTAAAATTACAGTTACATCTCCTATCATGTCTAAAAATTGTAGTCTAAAATTGAACATAATCCATTGTAATGAATAGTCTGGACTCAAGATAAATGAGATCTGAAACACTGGTCAATAACAGAAATAAAGGAAGTCTAAGGGAAGAGACAGCTAAAACTGTTTCACTTTCAGCAATGCAAACATTCTCCTGCATCTTGTCAATCAGAATAAATCCTTCTCCTTCTTTCAGAGATCCGTGAGGTTACCATTTAGTTCCCTATCCCAGCAAGAAGCCTCAACTGGTATAACTGCTCGTGAAATATCTGAATTATATCTCCCATACCACAGGATTCACTGTGTAAGATCAAGCTTGATCTTCCCCCATTCCCTTCCATGCAAGGACAACCTTAGCAGGCTGGCATCCTTGCCGAGGCAGGAGCACAGAGAAGCTACAAGGAAGTGACAAACACGCAAACATTGTTTCATAGCTACAACCACACTGAAAAATATTTTGCGAGCCAGACTGATTTGCAGTTCATGTGTAGGGAGAGAGACGCAAAATCTGACTAGTTTGAAAGCACAATGCATAGCCTATTGCATTAGTAAAGATAAAAATTACAGCTATTACTTTCAATATTTTTATGCAAGCCTTCTCCTCAGCAGATGGGAGAAACAGTCTATATCTATAGCAACCAGGAGAGAGGAGGGAGGGCGATATCCAGTCCAAACCATTTGTCCTTAAAACCCTGCATCACTACCGTCACTACAGCAAGCATTTAACAGCTCATTTTTATTGCCACTTGACTGAAGTCTCATTAAAAACACAGTCAGCTGATTTTAATTCCTTCTTAATAAACAGAATGTATATGAGGAAGACTGCACTGATACTTTTGTGGGAGGCTTCCTTTCTTTCTTAAAGACATTCTATTATTTTTTTCTTAGGGAAAGATTTCTTAGGGACAGCTACTTTACCTTTCGCTCTCTGATTTCCATAACCACTCTAGGTAGGCATTAAACTGGGAAAAAATACAATATTCTCCAAGTTTTGACCTTCTTGACTTAAAGTGAGTTTCGGAAAGATACTGCAAGTGAAATGAGACCGACTTTATCAGTAGATCTCATTGGAGGAAATTCTGAGCATACAGTCACGAGCATCTAAGTGCAAGGAGAGGACTGCCAAGGAGAGTGGCACAGGAGAATAGCATTTAGATGCACAGAGTTTGCTTTTGAGCATCCCTTGGTGTTAGCGTGGGTCATTTTAGCAGGTGGGGATGTTTATTACAGGTGGAACAGACAAGAGGGAGAGGTTGGTCAGAGGCTGTCTCGACAGAAGGAGGCTGTTGAATGGTCTTCACTGGGCAGCACTGGGTGTTTTTAAACACCTCAAAACCAGACCCAGCCAGGAGCCGGTGCTGCCTTCCACCTCCAGCAGCACGAGCTACGGGTGGGCCCAGCAAAGGCTGGGCTGCGTCTGGGGGGTTGTGGCCTGGGGATTTTCTCCAGGAATTTCCCGTTTCCAAATGGGAGGGCAGTTTCATGGGCTGAACCCCACTACCCAGGGAGGAGGGTTAAATATATGGAGGCTGGATACATTTTTAGTGACTCCCCACTGGCGGACCCCGACTTCAGGGCTCTTGGGATTGTCTCAGAGGAAGTTTTCAGGGTGTGGGAAGACTTCGGTGGGGCCGACTCCTTGGCGGCGTCCCCTGAGGTCCCACCCTGGGCCGGCCTGGGGGTGAGCGGGGACCGGCGGGGAGAGGCGGCTCCCAGGGGATGCGAAGGGGGAGCCGCTGGCGACGGGCCGGAGGACGGGGCCCCTCTGCGGGAGCCGGTCGAGGGGGAACAGGGGACGGTGACCCTCAGGGGGAGCCGGAGGACGGGGCCCCTCTGCGGGAGCCGGTCGAGGGGGAACAGGGGACGGTGACCCTCAGGGGGAGCCGGAGGACGGGGCCCCTCTGCGGGAGCCGGTCGAGGGGGAACAGGGGACGGTGACCCTCAGGGGGAGCCGGAGGACGGGGCCCCTCTGCGGGAGCCGGTCGAGGGGGAACAGGGGACGGTGACCCTCAGGGGGAGCCGGAGGACGGGGCCCCTCTGCGGGAGCCGGTCGAGGGGGAACAGGGGACGGTGACCCTCAGGGGGAGCCGGAGGACGGGGCCCCTCTGCGGGAGCCGGTCGAGGGGGAACAGGGGACGGTGACCCTCAGGGGGAGCCGGAGGACGGGGCCCCTCTGCGGGAGCCGGTCGAGGGGGAACAGGGGACGGTGACCCTCAGGGGGAGCCGGAGGACGGGGCCCCTCTGCGGGAGCCGGTCGAGGGGGAACAGGGGACGGTGACCCTCAGGGGGAGCCGGAGGACGGNGCAGTTACTAAATGCGCTCGTTCCACGCACCGGTGTGAAAAAGCAGTTCGGCCCCTGCCAAAGTTTCGTCCTGAAACACCCGCCAGCTGGGTGCGTTCTTCCCCGCGGCCTCCTCCTTATTTACCACCGTCTCTTCCTCATAAAACTGCTCCTGAAGGATTTTAGGAGCCCTCAGCTCCTAACGGTGTGCGACTTCGCCCGGGAGGTGTCCGTGTTCGTCCTCCACCTCCTGTCCCCGCTTCACTCCACCGAGGCGGCTGCCGGGAGGGAGCCGGGGCTCGGGCACGACCCCTGCTCTGTCACAGGCTCTCATTTTCTCACAAACCCAGTCTAATAATATTTAGCCTTTAACGCGGCAGTCACAGCCACCGAGGTGAAACACCGCAGCTGCCATGCCTCCTGGCAGGGGACACGGTTTTGACTAGGGCAGCCAGATCCGTGCCACGGAAAGGGACGGCTGGTCCCAGGCACCTCCGCCACCCCAACATCTTGTTTACCCCTCCCTGAAGTTTCAGATTCACCCAACCTTCTTCATATAGGAGGTAAACAGCTCCTAACTGTACGCCTGGCATGCTTCATCTCTGGCTTTGACCTGGTACAGTCATGAGAGACTCACGCTCAAGGTATTTAAGTTTGCAATATATGAATCATAGAATGGTTCAGGTTGGAAGGGACCTTAAAGATCATCACGTTCCGACCTCCTTGCCGTGGGCAGGGACACCTCCTCCCACCAGAGCAGGTTGCTCAAAGCCCCATCCAGCCTGGCCTTGAGCACCTCCAGGGACGGCGCAGCCACAGCTTCCCCGGGCAACCTGCTCCAGTGCCTCACCACCCTCACAGGAAAAAATTCCTTCTTCATATCTAGATCTCCCCTCTTTCTATTTGAAACTGTTACCCCTCATCCTAGCTGATGAAGTGGCTTTGCCATGGACCAGAGAACTAAATAACCAAAGCCCACAGAACAAACTAACCCAGGAAGAGCACACAAGCACAGGTGTTCATCCTTGCTCCCCTCAAAGGTGGCAGAGAATACAGCACCAACATGTCCAGAACAGGGTGGACACCAGGTCAGGCCTCCACGTTGGGACCATCTGGGACATGCCATGGGGTGGCTGGCCAGGCCTGGGGGCCCACATCAGAGCTTTGGCCCAGTATCCAGGCAGGGGGGCTCGGTGGGTGCTCACAGGGGGCACTTATGGTTCCTGGTGCCCTGATAGACAGTTGTGGGCTTCTCTTATTCTTTCAGTTTTACTCTGGGAGAAAAGCATGAGCCTCTGTGCTGGGGGAATGGCCTCATGGCTTCTAGAACTGGTGCAAAGTCACCTCCTTTCCTTTGTGGTTATGGTTGGTGACTCAAGTGCAAAAAAGCGTGATATTTAATTCAGAAATTCAAAAATGGATGTTTTTTGCTGGTGAAGGGTTTGCAAAAGGGTTGGATGGTCTTTTCAAGCATTTCTGTCCTTGATGTCTATTACGTGGCTGCTTACATCTTGCAGGGGAGTGGTTTCACTAACCCAAAAGGTCCCTTTATCTCAAGAAAATCAATTTTGACGACTCTGAAAGAAACCTGAGCACCGAAAAGGGAGAAACAAAAAAAAAGGAGGAAAAAGCATTCTATGGAAAGGACAAGATGAGAAATAAAAGTGCTGAAACATAAATTAGTATATTCTCATGGGTTATGCAAACCATCTGGCTTTAAAAGCTAGTAGTAGGAACACGCAAAAAGGTCATCTGAATTAGCAGAGAACTGCAAAATAACTGAAGGTAAGAAAGGAGCAAATGGCAGGCACAGCAAGAGAACAAGTTGTTCGTCAAAATACAAAATAGCAGTGGTATTACTGGAAGTCATTGCAGCTCTGCAACGAATTATTTGCATAGCTCCTGTGAATTTATGATCAAATAGTATGCAGATTGTAAAAGGAAATTAAAATTCTCTTAGCCACTCCATGCAGAGAATTAGCAAAATGACATTTGTTCAAATGCGTGTGAAGCAATGTGAAAAAATCGAGAGAGAAAGGGTATGCATCAAAGACGGAAATAAATCCTGGAGTACACAAGGTTAGTAAAGACAGCAGCAAGGTGTCAAGGAAAAAGTAAAGAGTCAATTGGTAGGTGAATTGGGCATTTGGAAATAACTCAAGTAGCACTTCTCAGGACTGGAAAGCGTAAACCATTCCCTACCTGGCTGTATTTTACAGTTGTATAGCGGGCTGCACCTAGCAAAGATACACAGATCTGTCTTAAAGCCCCAGGAAGAGACAGGTAGAAGTCAGTGGTCGTAGGTATAATGAATTCTGTTAATGACTTATGAAAACTGCAAGGCTCGAGTACTGTGTGTAAATTAGATGGATAACAGTACCACAGTGTAAATAACATGTTGTGACACATGCAGGTTACTTGCTGGTTCACAGTCATTTTCTCCAGACATTTCTCTGTGCCAAGGTTTTTAATAGTTTGTATAATAAATTAAGCATCTATGTTTAGGTCTACCAACTTTCAAGATTGCTTTGTGGTTTTTTATCATGTTTTCAGTAAGTTTCTGAACTGCAGAAAAAGAAATCCTAAAGGGTATAAGTAATTTGTGAAAATTACTAGAAAGACTAGAAAAATGACTCTGTTCTTGAAGTCAGGGATATCGTTGAGCTCAAACAAAACCGTAGGACTCAATCGTTTTGAAAAAGGAAGAGCGTATCAGTACATTATTTCTGTTGGGGCATTTTAAATCTTTTTGATGAGGGGTTCTAAACTGGTAAAGATACTATACGGTGTCTGAGAGGTTAAAGTATCAGCTTTCCATTGCTAATGTGTCTGGAGGTGACTGGGAGGCTATATGAAAGAATGACATTGGAAACCATAGACCTGAAAAAAATCAGCACAGTGAATAACATATTGAAGTTTAACGTGTCCTTAATTGCTGGAGCTGGGTCTTTTTATGAGCCCCATGTTGGTGTGAAACACACGCTAGGCAAAGTGAAGGAAGGGCTGGATAATCTATATGATCTTATACATATGAAAGATTTACATCTTTATCCATGGTAACCACAGCTGAACTGGAGGTTTTCAAGGAAACTCTTTCTTGTTTGAAAATGCCATGTTGTCTGGCTAAGATTTTTCATGAGAAACATACGTGTTTTAATAGAGAGAGCCAGAAAAAGATCCAGAAAGGGCCAGAAATGATCCCAGAATGGCCAATTGCCCAGGACCAGGCCACCTGCATGGGCTGAGATTTTAAAGCTTCAAATTTTTACTCTGGTTGGATCAAAGACATGATCTAACCATGGGGCAAAAAGGTCAGCCTCTTTCTCTCTCTCAATTTCATTGGGCCATTCAAGATTATATTAAAAGCAAACAGCCCTGCCAGAAAATACATTGGTGGGCAGGAGTAGTTTTGTGTGGAAGAGGCAAGAATATAAGATATTTTTTAGTACTATTTAGAAATAGTAGAAGTTAATGAATTAATAAGCTGGGAATTGAGTTTATGATAGAATTTTTTGAGATGTAAGAAGAGAAGGTGCAAAAGTTACATGAACCAAAACTTGAGGTAAAAAAAAGAAGGAACACAGGATTCAGTGAAAGTAGAACATTGCCAGAGAATAATTTAGGCATAAAAATACACAATATATAATTCTTACGAGTTATATGCTTAGAAGTAATTAAGTGATGTGAGTAAAATGTTGTAATCAAACAGGATTAAAATAACAAAACACAAAAGTATCATCTGAGATTTACTGTATACTTAATTACTGGGGTCATGATTTTTAATTACAAATAGGAATTATATATACAAACCCAGGTACACTAGCCTGATTGTAGAAATTGCATGTGTGTATCTGTGTAGGATAGAACTTCATACTTCATCTAAGGATCACAGAGCTGTTTGTCGGCTTAGCCAAGTATAAAGACCCAAACAAAAGGTCAGTTCCAGCTCTTCTAAATACAGTCTACCTGCACAGACAGACACATCCTTTAAATAAATAAATAAATAAGCATTAAAATTACCTTCTTCATTTTCTTTCTTCTTTTCATCCCCCCGTCTCCCTCATCCTCCCCTCCCCAAATCAAGACTTGTGAGCACATTAATTGCAGATCATTTGTCCTGTTAATGGGTCCAAAATCCACAGGGAACAATATCTATTGGGCAGTTTATCTAAGATTCAGTAACCTAGATATCTTGGCAGAGCTTTAAGATGTATTGGGAGGAGTAGAGGCAAAAGAGGAAAGAAAAAGAGAGGTTTGTGCCCTGACAAGACAAGGCGGAATTTAGACTATTTTATTATTTACATTTTTTGGTTCCAGAGGAGGTAGGTAAAATATTTAAAGCCTGTAGATGTATATACAGATACAAAGGGAGTCTTTCAGAGGCTCAGTGCTGCTCATGTAACCTTCACCATGCTTTTTTAGAGGGGAGAAAAAGCTGGTTGAGCAGCAGTAATCCCTCTGCAACTTGCTTATGTTTTGAGGACGTCTTTCAGAAGACTATGAAAATTAAGGCTAGAAAAAACATTTCTAGAACCACATCTCGGAGTACCATGGTTACAAGAGGAACAGTACCGATTGCTGCTTCTCATGTTGTTGGTGTGAGCTGTCATAAACTCTGCTTTAGGAGGCTTATGAGGACCGGACCCTCTTCAGGATGATCTGGAAAGACACTCATTGAGTTGCAGAACTGTTCACACGTTCATATCTATCCTGGAATATTTTGATTATATTTATTCACTATTGTTGATGGGAAGTTTAAAGCAGCGAGATTGCTTTCTAAATTACAAAGGTGGGTTATTCTAACTGTATTGTAGAGGTTGTAATAGCTCTTGGGATTAAAAACCATCAAAACAGTTACTAGAAATTTTGCATTATGCACTTACAAGTAGTTTCTTTTATTTCTGTATGTTGAAAAAGTACGTGCATGGTTATAGAGCTCTGTATATTCGACCCTTTCATTAAAAGAAAACATATCACTTATTCCATTAACATGTTTTTTAAAATACTGAATTAAAATAGTTAGTATTTTAAAGCAGTTAAGAAAGAAGGACTTTATCCTGCAATAGTGATAAGCAATACAACTAAAAATCCACCCAGTGCCCGAGACATTAAGAGTGTTTAGAGGATGAGAAGCTATACAGAAGCCTGGATTACTGAGAGCTGAAGTCATACAACTCTCTCCATAGCAGTACAAACACTCTCTTAAATTTCAGTTTAGTGGGTGTATTCTACATTCAGGGACTAAGTTTATTAAAGGAACAGAAAGATACTGAAGCGAGAAATCTTTAACTGGTATAAAAAGGTGTAGCCCTGGGTCATATCAGCAGTGGCTGTGGTCTTTCTTTCTCAATGATTTAACATTTCCTAGTATAACTAAAAGTACTTTAAAGGATTTTAACATTCAATACAGAAATTACTGATTGTCAGTATCGGTTATTCTGTATCTATAAAAGTAGCAGAGCCTTTAGGATTTTAAAATGAGTTCTTACTGAATTCAGTTTAGCATGAAAATAAATATTTGCATGGTCTAGAAGATGTCAGATTGCTTGATAGAAGAGTGTGGTAGGATTCGTTTTATTAATATCACTGCAATTCAGTTGTATCTAGGAATAATGGTACTGGTGATTTGAGCTGTTTTAAAGCTTTGCCTCTTGTNCGCAATTCAGTTGTATCTAGGAATAATGTTGTAATGTACTGGTGATTTGAGCTGTTTTAAAGCTTTGCCTCTTGTTTCCAGAATTTTATCAGAGCATGTCTTTACTCTGGAGCATGCTGAAAGTTTTGCTCTAGTTATTTTTGCATAGGAGTGCAACATGGACCCTGAAAGAAAAATCCTTGAGGACTGTATGACTGATAGAGTTTAAAAAAGGAAAAGGATGAAAGTAGGTTGATTTTAGTTATGACTGGTAAACTGTGAGCTGGGCTTTTATTCCCCGTGCTCTGACTGAATGATAATGGTTTTTATGTGTTGCTGGAAAGAACAGTTGGAAAGGAGCCTAAAATGGAGTGTTCAGGGCCTAAGAGATGAAATGCGGCAAGAGAAAATTACCTATGAGAATAGCAGGAGATGTGACTTACATTAACTGAAAACTATAAATGTGACTTACATTAACCAAAGACCTAAACATCTGTGTGTATGAGTGCTTGGGGGGGCGTGTTTTGAGCTGACTTACAAGGCTGTAGGAACCCTTGGTACCAGATCAACCACTTCAGTAAGTGGCTGGTAGTTTGGGTCTGTGAGGAAAATTTCCATAATGTCTTCTGCTGGCTTGTGACGGGTGCTGGAGAGAGCAGCTTCTGTAAATGCAGGCATTTGCGGGTCTGGATTGAAACCAAATTTGTTTGAGATTCATTTAAAATTCTAGCTGACTTGTTCAACTACCACTTATGGTGATGTCTTCATTAAACAGGGTACTAAAAAACAGACCCTCAGTGTTTCAAGACAGGAATACAATAACTGAGGAATGCGAACTCTGCTGCAATCTTTATACCTAGTGCCAGGCTGTGAAAGGGAATTTGGGCTGCTCTGGGAGGGGGAAGGCCTCCAGCAAAGCAGGCACAGGTCACTGTTGTGCACTGGAGCTGACCCCTTTTCACTGAGAAAGGCTTGATTTCTTGCTAATGCATCAGCTCAGATCAATACAAAGGCTAAACTGACACTTCTCTATCTTGAAGTCACTGGAGACAGATTTTGAAATCAAGCCCACAGGAATTCCTATTGGTTTTCATGGGTGTTACTCTCTGAGCATCACGAGATGGTGCATCCAGATTAAATGGTTAGGCACTAGTATGTTTTTTGCGAATGGGTTCTTGTTCTTTGAAAACCAGGTTGAAACCCTTAGCTGTGCATCAATAATTAGATGTGGTTGCCATTGATCAAAATTGATTTAAAATGTCAATAGGGAGCCAAAGTTTCAAATTAATTAGGTGCTTAAAATGGGAGAGAGGTCAGAAACAATTTTAAAAAATCAATTTTTGTCCATCTTTGCTAATCTGTAAAATTTGATACCTGGTGAATGGGTTTTATGACTGATAACTAATCCCCTGAGATATCTGCTCCTCCTGTGCTAAATTAAAGGATGAATGAGATTAAAATGCACTTTGTCGTTGTGAAAGAAAAGGCCTGTAGTTGATTAAAGCAGCTGGGGAGCTCTGGTTACCTATCCCTGGCTTTCTGTGTCTGACTTGGGAACCTGAAGTCTGATTCAGAGGGGGCTTTAACACCCACAGCTGCAGCTGGAGACAGGTGCTTTAAGGTGACAAGTGCTATACAATGTGGCATCTCATACCAAGTTCCCCAAATTCGTACAGTTTTTTTAACAGTCTCACTGTACATTTGTAAAATGGTGATAAGTAAACCTACAGGGAATTGGAAAGACACATGAATCATTGTGAAATTCTGAGAGTACAGTGAATAGTGCCATAGTAACGCCACCGGGGAAGGTAATGGTCTTGCCCTCAGAGCCAGGTATGAGTAGCATGCAGCAGATTAAGCGTAGAGCTATATGTTGAGCTGTATGAGTAGAGAAAAAGCCCTGAATATTTGCTGCATTGTCAACAAGAAGGGTCTGAATTACCCTTTAAGCAAATACAGACTGAACACTGAGTAGAGAACAGTTTGTGTGGAGTAACTACCTTGTCTTGATGTAATTAAAGATATTGTGTAATTCAACACATAATCGAAGGTGAGGTTACAGCTGTCTTCACCTCCTGGCTTTTGAGTGCCTGAGTTTCCAGCTCTGGTAGTGTTCTTAAACCAGGCTTTCTTGTGTCCCATACGAGGGAGGAGCTGGTTTCCCAGGGCACAGAGCACAGGTGCATGTGTTACCAGCCGGGAGGGTGGCGGGAGAGAGAGTGTGGGACAGAAAATGGTCGAGAAGCTGCTTGTCCTCCTCCCCGTCTTTTTCTCCAGCACGTTGCTCTCACTTTGGCTGCTTATGGCTGTTGGGTTAAGCTCATCCTCTCTCTATGTTCTTACCTGGAAAACATCATTGTCCTGCTCACTGTAATAGACAGAAGCAAACCCAGTGGGGAAGTAGAGGCCACAATATCTGCTGTAGCTGATGTATGACTATAAACTTGGAGTATCATTGAGAAATATACTGGGAGGAAATCTGGAATGGAACAGTGTGTTTGACAGCAAATCTGAATAGAGCAAAAATGACTGAGCTCTAATCATTTTCAATTCAGTTTAATGCTTACTGATGTGGGTTAGTTGGAATAGCAGAAAGATTTTAAAAATTAAGTATGTAGTTTCTACTATAAAAAAATTAGAAAATCTTGCTCAAGACACACTGATATTTCAGAGCACAGATCGCTTGGAGCATTGCCTGTGATGTGTTTCTTTTAAAGGAAGATTACTGGGGATATGCTGTGACTAGGAAAAAAAAAAAAAAAGGTAGGGAAAGTTCATGGTGGTGACACCTGGGGAAAGGAACATTGTTTGGACTACACTGGAATTGCATTACGTGACTCTGTAAGTACAAGATTATGTTAAGAATAGTCGTAGGCTTTGGTGAAACTATTAGAAGTTGAATAATGAATAATAGAAGAGACAGGATGCTCTTTTTTTTTTTTTTTTTTTTTTT
>VZRU01001709.1:148768-198779 GCA_013398155.1 Pedionomus torquatus
CTGAATCACTACTTTTAAAAGTCTTCCCTTTGCTCTCTCTTCAGAGTGTTCCAATAGAGCATCAAAGACCAAACAAAAACCTGTACTTGACTTCTCAAGGGAATCTTCCTGCGAGGCCGAGCATTTCCCATGAACTTTCCTCTCTGTATAATAGAGCTTCTACCTTATATGACTAAGTGGGTTGAGTCATACACAATTATTTTCTTACACAACCGTGTTAATAAACATAGATGCGCTGCTCTTGGTAAAGCCAAGGAGTGACTACCACGTTTGAAAAAGCAGGTCACTTTTGCAAAAGCCCTTTCTCTCTTTATGCCACCCTAACCTACGGTTAGCCTCTGCAGTGTGAGAAAATTCTGAGGAGCTAGACAGCCCCTAGCCTGTAAAAAATGGAAAAATAAAAGGGAGAGAGGGGAAAGCAAAGATTCGATGCTGGGGTCTCACCCCCTGAACAAAGGGCTGAGGGTGGCTGAGCAATAGCAGCACCCAGAAGCAGCCCGGTGAGGAGCAGGGAGGGCAGCGGGACCCAGGATTGTCAGGGAGAATTCCTTCCCTCCCAGGCCCCTCCGCGCTTCTCGGGGAACTGTCTAGAGCCAGGACCTGGCCTGGGTGTCACTGTGCTCTAGAGATCCACTGACAGGAGGGGGAGGTCCACCTTGTGGAAGGGGTAATTCTCCAGATAGGAACCTTTTCCCCTGTCTTACGAACTGCTTTGAGGTTTATGATGGGTGGTTAGTATTCTATCATCAGATCTCTTATCTTACCCATGAAAAATGGAATGTCACGGTGAAAAAGTGGAAAAAGTCCACAATTCTACTGGCAAGAATTACACAGTTTTAAAAAGTACTAAGACAAAAATAAAGTTGTACATCACATTTTCTTTCATTTGCAGTTGAATAAAATTACAGGTAAAAAAGCTCTCATAAACTGGAACTGCGAAAGGAAGGTGGAGAGCTAAAGGGATGAAGACGGTCTTCACAACAGGTTTGTGAAAAATGAGTTCTCTTCTATCTCATCATAATTTCAAGAAAATGAAACTCTTTCCATACACAAAATTTTCCACAAAATCAACGTACTTCCAGAGCCAGAAGCATCACACCTGTTTCGATGTGCTAATTGCACAGGAGAGTGTTTCATCAGAGAGCACCAAGTGCTTTCTAATATTAGATCACACCAAAAGAAGCCTGCTTTTAAGCATTCAATCGATGGATCATGATACACTGATAAATTAAAAACTGCAGGCTGGATTCCCTGATCTCTCTGTGCTGCTCAGGCAGTTCAAGGCTCTATGATCTTAAATGGGAAGATAAGAACTCCCCCGAGGCTGCCTGACCTGTCATGGATGGTGCAGGAGCCAAATATCGCTGTCGATTCCATCAGAGATCAGATGAGGGAATGAGGAGGCTGTAATCACATCCCTTGATAAGTTCTGTCATTTTCTTGCACCAAACAGTTCTCCGTTTCATTGTAGATGGACTAGTTTTTTGTTTCTTCTTTTTCAGCCTTAACATAATCTTAACTTTTTAAATTCTGACAATAACAGACAACTGAGAAAGTAAAAAAAAATAATAAAAATAAATCTGTTAAACACTGAAAATGAGTAAGGCTACTTTTTTTTTTTTTCATTTATGAATCAGATTCTTGGGTCATGGACATATAGTACACCATGCAGTATAAGACCCTGACATTTTTTCTACTGTCCTTGAGTTTGAATATTGTTGGAGGAATCCAGTGTAGACTGAACATCTGACGAAGATGGGCCGTTGTGGTCATCAAACAGCGCATTCCCCTGGCAGCCCCTGGGCATGGGCAAATCCACCTGCTCAGCCCCAGGACTGGCTGGGGTACCCAACAGAAACAGCTTCCACTGGTAAACAAGGATTTTACATGTAGTGGGCGGGCAGGCACGCAAAAACAGCTGTCTTGCAGGTCAAGAGCAGTGGTCTACAAGAGGGAATCTGGGGACAGAGGATGAGATTTGTCATGAAGGATGGTCCCTTTTAATAAAGCGGCACTTTCAAATGAAGGACAAGCCTTAGAAGTTCTCTGTGTGGACCTGAGAAAATCCTGAGGGCAAAATCTTTTTCTTTATACCAATCTTATAGAATGGTGTAAGAAACAACATGGCTTTTGCCACTGTGATCAGTAAAATGAGCTCCCTCAGTAAAAGGAGCTTTTCCTTCAGTGAGGCAGTGGGAGAACTTCAGCCACACTATCATTTAGTAGCCAAAACCAGGAATTAGATTCACCTTTTCCTTTAATTTGGGCTTTTCCAAGTACTCTCTTAGATTGGTCTGACTGGATTCATAGATTCTTACGGATGTATTCTACCTTTAGATGCTGTTCAGAGAAAATAAAGTTGCTAACACTTGCCTTTTTTTATTAAGCATGGCAAGATTTCAGAAAGGTCAGTTGCATACTCGGGTACCATTTTAGGCAATTAGTAAGGATTGCTAGATTAAGAAACAAAAGAAAAGGGAAAAAAGCACCAAATCAATATTATTTATGCACATGAAAACTGAGCTGGCACAAACGCTTTGTATCAGTGTTTAATAATTACCCCAAGGGGCAGGAAACACAACAGGAGGCTGGGCTGGCTCCCTCCTGTACACCCTTTGCTGTGGGCATTTGGCTGTTCAGGACTCGGGTACCTTTCCAGCAAGAATTGCTAAAATGTACCTACTTAAAATGTAAGCCTTTACAGCAAAGCATCTGCTACTGCAGCACATCAAAAAATTATTTACCCAAGAAAAGGGTTATTGTGGGAATTGGAAGATGGGTAAGGAATGAATTGAACAGAAGAGGGAAATAGATTCAGCTGAAACAGAATTACTAATGATGTTTTTGGAATGCCCCATTATTTAATATTTTCATTAATGATGGTACAAAAGTAAGCATAAACAAATGGAATTCGAATATATATTTGAAAATGGGACAAAATTGACAACAATATCAAAAAAAAGACTGGAATTTTACATAGGAAGAATTTGGTAATGCGAAGTCTGAAGTAATAAAAGCACCATGAAGTAAGTGTAAAATCACATGTTTGAGAAGGGAGTTGTTTTGCTGAAAACAAGGTGGTTTAAAAAAAAAAGGCTCGTCAGAAAAAGTTTGGTAACACCTACTTCCTGGGATCACAAGGAGTAAGAAAATAATAGTAACAGGACTCTTGCTGCAATACCATTTTAGAAGAATGCTAATGGGTACCACAGAAAGTGAACTTCACCTGCTGAAGGTTCCTCAGTCTTAACACCCATAATTTCTGCAGTTTTTCTAGAACCATGATGTGGAACTGGACAAATGACCCACTGTTGTCAGAGAAGACTAAGGACACGTCTACACCCAACAACCTCACCCAGGGAAAAATCCCAATGATTGCTGGGTAAAGGAAAACTAAAATTCCATAGCTTTTGGGAGCCTTGGGCTGTGCCTTGGGTCACGCTTGGCCAAACAGTGCTACAGCTACATGGAGCCCAGGACTAAGAAGCCTTACCTGAAGCAGATTAGGCACGTTTTGTGCCTATTTGCAAGGGCTTAATGATGCTGCCGAACTGCTGGCTGCCTGGGGGAAGTTTTGCAGTTCTTCCTGAAACCTGCCCTTGAAGAGCGGATGGTCGGAACGTAAGCGCTGAGCCGCTCCTCGGTCTGGAGTGGCAGGTCCCGCTGCAGGCTCTCCTGGAACAGGGCACCCAACAACCATCTCAGTTCTCAGCACATGGAGCAGAGCAGCAGTAATGCTAGAAGGTAGCTGCTGTGATTCCACATTGCAGTCATTACTGTAAGTGTTCTTTACTAAGCAATTATCAAGTGACGTGAAAGATTTTATCAAAATTAGTCTCTCTGATTTCCTTCTGTAAGTCAGGAGATCTTAAAGCACTCGAGAGCAGCAGCACCCACCAGTTTAACTGCAGAGTGGGTTGCAGCTTCCACAGGAGTCAACAGCAGGTGCAAGGTGGACTTTTTTTCTTTTCCCTGGCAAGTCAGAAAGTTTGTGTGCTTGGACCCATACCTGAAGATGTTTATTTGCAGAGGAAGAGGCTTGAGAGCTTGTCTAGCTTTCCTTGAGCTCATAATTTGAAGTTGTGATAGATGGAAGACCTCTCCACTTGTTTCCCAGGCAGAAAACAGAGCAAATGTCGTAAAAAAAAGGGATCATGTTTCTGCAAACAAAATTAAAACATAGATTACTGTAAATACTCTAAACCCATTGTTTTCTTCAGTGATATTTATACTGACTATATACGCATGCAGGGGAGAGCTATAGGCACGCCACATGCAGGTTCAACTGTGACTAGAGAATTTATTCTTCAGGCAATTGTACATTAACAAATTGATTTAAATACTATCTTGGAACAGTGTTATCTTGGTCGTATTTAAGCAATGTTATTAATTAAAGTCAAGTTCAGCTTCTTGAAAAAGCTGAACAGATTCCAAAGGGTCTATCTTAAAACGCCGGGAAGTTCTCAGGCCTGCAGTTAGGACAGTACCACTGGCCGAATACCAGGATTATTCCATAAAAAACACCAAAGCCCAACCCTTCTCCTCCAGTAACACTTCAACAGCACTTTCAATTAATAAAATGAAACAAGTCTGCTTTATGGGTTTCTGAAAGATAAACTCGGCTGAAGGAACGTACTAGTTATTTTTATCTTCAAAACAGAAGGAAAATGTAAGATTTTTGCTTTTGACAAAAGTTGGTTTGCAATGAGAACAGCAAGTAAAATCTGCAACTCTTGTGCTATTTATGTGAGATTTGCCCCAAAGCCACAAGGAGGAAGCCCTGGCAGACCTTGGCTTAAGACCATCACTACCCGTGTTGCAGAAAGCCAATGGTTTTGCACCTCTCAGAGCAGTTCTAGGACTAGAAACTGAGCTGAAAACTATACACCGGCTGCACAACTAACACAAAATGATTTCAACACTCTCAAGAGCTGCTCAAGTACCAGCCACCAGAAAGACAAAGGTTTATATTACTAGGATAATTTTTTCACATCCTACCAATATCCCCTCTGAATTCTTCAGAAGAAATCTGCATATCTCTGATGTTGGTATTACCTTATCTCTTTCAGGATCAAGGATATCGCGTCTGGAACAAGCATTCCGTGAAAAGTGGAAACTGAAAAAGTCATATTATACACTGAGGAAAAACAAGGCAGTAAATTCAGATTCTCTTCTAATCTAATAACATGAGCAAATACTGAAAGACTGAGAAGCAGGGAAAAAAAAAAAAGAATTTGATTTACATATTCATTAAGTAATTTGTATAATCAGAAGATTTAAAAGGTCATTACCGGAACACCTGCCTGTTAACAGATGTAGAAGAATGAAGGCCAAAGAACACAGTTTTTATAAAGATGTTGATAGATAAACAGTTGGCAGATCCACAGGTACCTGCTGTGGCAGCTTTAGTCTTTTTGGCTTAGGCTGCTGTTGTGGAGAAGGTAAAGCTTCTGGAATTCAGGAATCCATAAACACAGCTTCCCTGTGGCAAAACCTGAGAGTCGTTTATCACAAAATTTGGTTGCTTTTAAATAGCAACATTCCAGCAAAATAAGCTTTTATCCAGTAGGAAAGTTTTACACACTAGGGTCAAGTAAGAATTTGATGCAAAATGAGATGGTGGTGGTGCATTGAACTTGGCCGAGCAGATAGTTAAAATCGTAGATACAAAATCTTAGGCTCTCTTACCACAAAAAGAAACCCAGCACGGTAGATGCCTGGCTAGGTAGGTGGGAGCACCACACTGCACACAAATCTTAATCAAGAACAAGGAGTTGGTTTTAATTGGGCTACATTGGTTGATTTCCATTTACTGCACCACACAGTAAGTAACACTGGAAACCTCAATAAACCATTGCACAGGTACGTAATTGTAGATCACTAAGTGTGAGACATGCAGATCTAAGCTGGTCACCAAATGCCACTTCTAGTCTGTGGTTGAATTGTTTTTCTGGAGATTCGTCAGATCTTCTGAAACAGACAAAAATGCAGCATTATGAGCTGTACTGGTTTGGTCTGGGATAGAGTTAAATTTCTCCATAGTAGCTCGTAGGTGGCTGTAGTTTGGATTTATTTTCCTGACTCTCTGTTAACTTTTTTTTTCCTTTTCCATCCAATTTTTAAAAATCATTATTTCTTTTTAATTATTAAACTGGTTTTATCTCAACCCACGAGTTGTTTTTTTCCCCTCACATTTACCTTTACAATTCTTTCCCATCCCAGCGAGCGGCTGCGTGGGGCTCAGTGGCTGGCTGGGGTTAGACCCCGCCAAGAGCTTCGACATCTAATTTACAGATATCTCAGTTAAGGCAAAATAACATTCTGCAATCAGCATTCTAGTACTAGTCTGAGGAGAGCATCTGCTTGCATTAACAAAATTAAATAAGTGGTTTACACCTCTGCATTATTAGTATTAATTTATAAAAATGGTTTAATATAAAACAATTTGACTTACGCATTAATCAAGTCTATGTGTAATAGCTAGGGCATTTCCCCTCCAGTACACTTGTCACTGTATCACATAAATATTCAAGTTGGGAGAAAGCTCAGGAGATCCCCAGCTCAAGCAGGGCCTGCTTCACAATTATAAGATGATGGGCAGGGCCTTATCAGTTCTGCACATCTCCAAGGATGGATGTTCCACAGATTTTCTGAGCAACCTGTTCTCCTTCCAGTTCCAGTTCCAATTCATTCTCTTAATGAAACTTTTTTTTTCTTATGTCCAATGCAAATTTCTCTTGACGTAAGTTGTTTCTGTTTCCCCACATTCTCTTCACATGTACTTCTAAGAAAAGTCTTTTTTTAATCCTCATCCAGGCAGGTGAAGACAGCAATAAGATCATCCTTCTGCACTTGTCTATGCTGTTATACAGGATTAGTAGAAAAGCACGGGTGTTTGTAGAACATCATGAGATCTGTTGATCCTCAAGTCCGGTGTGTCAGGATCCCCTTGAATGGCGCCACCCTACCCCTCAATGCACCAAAAATTGCTCCCAAGTCGGTGTCATCTGCCAACAGACTGAGGCTGCATTTCATCCCATTGCTCAAGCCTTTAATAAAAATGTTAACTAACACTGGCAGCAGTAGCTGCCCTGAGGGGCGCCACTAGTAACGGGCTTTCAATGTGACAGTGCAAGCCCATTTCCTATCCACTTCTCTCCATATAAGCTTGTACACAAAGTCTCTGGTGAGGACAGGAAAGATGATGTTCTCTGCTCCCTCTTCTTTCACAAATGGGAGGGAAATGAGATTGGTTGGGCAGAGTGCCTCTGCTGAATTCGTGATGGGTATTCTCAATCACCATCTAGTCCTTCATGTGTCTTGAAGGGAAATTCATTTCCATAACCTCAAGGAATATGCTTTATAACCTTCCCGGGGACTGAGATTATGTGCTACTTCGAAGAATATAACATACAATTATAACTTGTTTTATAAAAACAAATATATTGGTTTTACATCCCCCCCAAAGTATACAATTTTCCACCAAATAATCTCTTTACAGCTATTTGAAATCTCTTTACTATTACATGATTTCTATACAAACTTTCATACATTAAATGTACAGAATAACAGAAAAAAATTAATTAACAAATAATCTTTTTAAAAAACCAATACATCTTCCTGCCTTTAATTTTCATGACAAAAGCTTCTGTGTGGTCAAAGATTCAAAAAGTCATCCAAAATTTTCAGAGACGATTCATACAGGATTCTGAAATGACATAAACCGATGCATAACAGGATTAGATGTGCTAAATGCTAAATCAATCCTCAACTATTTGATTCTCTGAGTACAGCTACCCCATTATTTCTTTGACAAGTTATTCCCTATTAGTTTAAGTATTAAATATGCCTTTACAAATTACTTTTAAAATAGCTGTTTTTTTTCCTTTCAACTTCTCCATTTTCCTGCTGCTCATCTCTAGCTATAGCGTAGTCTACAGCAAGCCAGTTTAAATTACTATGTCAACTCAGGCACATTTTCTAATATTTCATCATCTATTTAAAGAACCCACTCGTTTTCTTCACAGCATTTTACTCTTTTTTCAAACATAAACAGTCAAATCCTTTACTGCAAACTCTTACTAGGGTCATTTTTCATTCTTCTATTTCCTTCCTTTCTCCCTCATTCTTCTGTCTTCATAATTTTTCTCTTCACCTCTGGCATTATTTTTTTTCCAGGCCTGAGCTTTCTCTCTTACCCTTAGCAGGAGCCCGCTTCAGCTGTACATACGCCCCTCTTAGTCCCCTTTGGACTCTTTCTTGGCTCACATTACTCCAGAAACAAACTCAAAGTTCAGCTCTGAAAATTCCCTTTGGCAGGGCCTTTTGATTTTCTTGCATTCCCTGACATAGTCACTCAGCTACTCTTTGTAGTTGCACGCAACTTCTTCTAACACTGCTGTAAAATAGCATCAAAACAAAAAAAATGGGATTTTTGGTCTTCTGGCAAAACTTTATTTCACTATTAACCACCATAAAGTTTATCCTTCAGGTCACTTTTGTAAAGGATTCTGTCACCTGTATTTCTCAAACGTCTTTTTCTCCATATTTTTTCTTATTATAATCCTGGGCTGCTGCCTCAAATAAGCAAGGTTGGTCACTAACCATGAGGCATTAAGGCATTGGTCATGAGACACCGAGACCCAAAATATACGTAGCAGCTCTGGATTTCTATGGCAGCGTATTAGATGTAAGGGCTCCCTCAACTGGGACCACCATGGGCCTGTCACGTGCTCCTCTTTCTAACGCTCTATCTTTTCAGTCATGCTGGAACTCTGCTGCCACGGCAAGCTACTGTCACAGTCTACCATAAAATCAGTAAGATTAGTTGAGTACTGTCATTTTAGACACAATGCCATTTTGTATAGGGTGGGAAGCCATCATCCAGAATAACTGTACAACTCCCCAGACAGACAAATTTAAGTCAGTTTTAGCCAGTACCTTTCTGGTGGACTTTTAGATAAGTGGTGGACAAATCATACACCAAGTTATATTACAAAACAATTCCAGAAGCATTATTTAGAGATTCAACGAGAGCCCGATCCAGAGCTTGGGCAGCTAGCTAAATGATAATAGTAGAGAAATATCTTTCAGTACAGCCATTAGCTGAATTTAAATTCTAATACACGCACATCAAAATGCTAATAAAAGTAAATACAAAATATTAAGTAAGAGGTATTCTGTAGCATGTTTCATTTTATAGAGCATGGAACATTTATCTCTAGCCTCCAAATCACTGCATTGACAGCTTCATTAGCTTCTATTTTGCTAAGCATAAATATTTGCATTTTATAAACTAAACAAATGTGTGTGCCTTTACCCCTGAGGAAATTCTCTCAATATACAATATGTTGTCCAGAATTTTTAAGTGCACTGAACAGCATTTTTAAAATAATAGACCCACAGGGCCATCTTAAACTGCTCACTCAGCTGAAGAAGGAAGACTAAATTGCAATGAAAAGTTTTGCCTTTGAATTAGTGCAACAATTCCTTGTTTAAGGGCAGCACTTTAATTACTACACCAGAAAGCATTTTGACTTGTTTCTCTCTTTACTAATATGTAACAGATTACTTCTAAGTCTAAATTTAAGATGCTGGCACAGGATGACAAGTCTCTAGGGAAATTAAAGAATGTCACTACTTCCTGGTGGACATGGGTGTTAAATAAAATAATCCCTCGAGGAGTTATGATGAGACAATGTATTCAGAAGCAGAAATTAACACTACTTTTAAGTACGAGTTAAAAAACCCAGTAATATATTTTAGGATACATCAGTGCAGCACTGTGTGAGTGTACTCAAACTAATGAGCAGAGATCTAGCTGGCAGCACACCATAACTAAAATTTTGGGGTTTGTTAAACAGTAGGATGATAAAATCATTTACAAACAACATTTCCAACTGTATATGATGACATTTTAGTTATCCATTAGCACCCTGGCACCACAGCACCACAAACGGCATGTCAGAAGACACTAGAGGCCCAGCCTGGTCCAACTTTCTGTCTGCCTACCCACTACCAAACATGCTGTAAACTAGTGAAGCAAAACCTGGTCCTTGAAGAACTTCCTCCTGACCTTTTTTCAGAATTAATTCTTTTACCCTTCAGGGGAGAGAGATAAAAAAACAAAAACCCAACATACCTGTTCAAATACAAATCCTCCCAAATTCTGCAAAGCCAGGTGATATCGTCTGAATTTTGCTATCATACTGAAATTCCGATTCTTGTTAAAAGTACTTCCCATCATCATGTTCATATTCCTAATCCTCTAATTTTATCTGCAATTATCTCTTGGGTTTGTGTTATACAAAGGCATATTCATATATCATAAAATTAAAACACTGTGCAGCATCTTGTGCTCTTCATCTGCCGCAACTTCCAGGTTGATCTGTCCCTGTTCACTGGGCAGAGATGATCATATAGATCCATAAAGCAATTACCTGTGTTCTTACTGAAATTTATAGTCATTGGTGCACTCAAGTGGCAGCAATTACTCATTTTAATGGGCCTATTTATTTAATCATGTTAAGATTTGCCTTAATTTCTCAGCCTTTTCTACTGTCTTGATTAAAAGAAGTGTACAACTGTATCGTGACACTCTGCTGCTCACCTTTCTTTTCCAGATCATTATTATTATTTTTTAAAATATTCTAGTAGAACGCTTGGCAACTCAACATTATTCATGGCCACAAAGAATTTGGTTCTTGGTTATTTTTGTTTGATTTTATTTCTAAGCTAGGTCCCAATGAAAAGAAATTTGTCACAGCAAACAACTAATTAAAACAATTTACCCAGGAAGCAAAGTCAGTTTTAGGAGTTCAATTATGCAGTGACTTTTTTTTTTAATAGGATATTTTTTGGTTCACTATCAACTTTTGGTTACATGCTCAAAGACCTGACAGCAAAATTTCTGGTTTATATTTTCTTATGTCTGACACAAAATGGAAGTCAAGGGTACACTGGTTTTGATTTTTTTTCTCCCCTTCCTTTGTTTTCTAAGCAAAACTCATTTTTGATAGTACGTAACTGAAGTGTATGTATCAACAAATTTTCTGGTCTAGTTTTTAAATTTACATACCTCTTTAAAGAGAGTTACATAATACCCTTTTGGCTCTGATAATATCAGATTTAAATGAATGAATCCATATTTTGTTAGCAACAACCCAGCTATTCGGCTATTTTTTTTCCCCTCTGGAAAACCCATTCCAAATGGCTATTTACTGTAAAGCCCTCAAAAAGTTCTACCACTGCCAGAACACTCAGTGTAGCTGTTGGGCTTCTTGATACAACTTAAGTACAAACTCTAAGGATCTGAAGTAGGAAAGGGATATAGGAGGAGGCCACATGGGCTATCTGGTTTTTCAGTGGCATCGAATAACTTCACAGCGCTGCCACCAAATGTCTATGTCCAGTCATTCCCACACCAGAGAACAACATGCCTCAGGCTCGTGATCCAGCAGAAAAGTGGAGTGTGGAGGTGTCCTCAGGGCTGCAGGGCCATGCGATGACCCCAAATGAAGTGGGGTATTTTTTATGTTTCGTTTTTTAACTGAAAAATTAAATATCTATTATATATCCATTGTTTAACTGAATAGTAAGGCTCATGTATTTGAAGAATTAAAGATTGCAAGAGCTTTTGCATGTTCAGGCTGTTGTTGTGCATTAATTTTCTCGGTAATTTTCAATGAATATCCATAACCTGTCTGCTTTCTTCAAATTCTACATTTGTGCTTTTTAATGTCTGCTTTACATGTTTTCTGATTCCATGGTCAGTTCGGTAATTAGGCAGAAATCAAATGTTAACAAATTTTTAGACTTCAGCAAGTTTAAGACACTTAAGGCTAAAGCATTTATCACGATTGTCTGTCTTAAGCAGGTCTGAAATAAATGATTGCTGATGCAACGTAGCCAATCGCTTTCAAGAAACTTATCCCTAGAAAAATCTAAAAGTCAACCAGGTATGACATGGAAATTGCAAAAAAGAGCACAATAAAGGCAAGCGTGGAAAGGTCCTAAAGCCATTATCCTACTCAGTTAAATTTTTACTATCTGCATAGGTATGGATTTGTATACTTACTACCAAAATGTAGGAGAAAAATCTTCTAGTAATAAATAGTGAATAAACTACTTGCTTTGTTCTGCACCTGCTCCTAGCAGAACTGAACTTCAGAACTGAATCCTGCAATATACAGGATCAAGTCATAACACATTCAAATTAAATGCAAAACCCCCAAACTGTTTATATAAAGATTGCCATCACAGCAAATGTATGGGCAGGAAATTTAATACTGTGCTGGGCTCAATACCTCACAATTTTTTTTTTACCCACTACAGTAAACCTTGCTGTCATTCCGAATGCTCTAACTGTATTAAGCAAGTACAAACCACAGCCAACGACTGCAGAGAGGGTGCAGGAGAGGTTACTCTTCATTTCCCTCAACACATTTACCTTTCGGTGCTGTCAGATTCTCCTGTGGCAGCATCCTTGCATCTTATCAGGGTCCTCTGAATGGCAGGCACAATATCCTTTAGAAGCGAAGTTTTCTGCTTACCTATTTAAAATAAGATTATGTCGAGAAGTTGGACAAAAATAATGATTTATATTAAAAAAAAAAAAAAAAGGAGAGAACCCCAAAACCATGAAAAAAATATTTTCATCAAATATTTTTTTAACGTAAGATTGTTTAATGAAAGATTAGATGGTAAATTGGATTTTCACTGTCCTGGACTAATTACCGTGTATTTCAGCCAATCATAATATAGAGACAAACCCTATAAGTTAGCACAGTTGTGTTTTTAAACTCGTCACACAAAGATTGAAAGTCCAAAGCTTAAGAACATGATTTACAAGTGATATAACCTTAAATCCTGTAGAAAAATGGTAACTTAACAGGATAAGGAGAAGTGCCTGTAGAATTGTATAATAACTCCTTTATTTAAGAAAATAAACACTCCTTTATTTTAAGAAAATAGACACAAATGGTTTGACTGACCTTTAATGATAATTACAATGCAGACACAAGCTGTGAGACTAAAAATCCCTTCAATTTCTTCAGAGACAATGCATTCCATTAATTCATTTAAAAATGATCTAAGGAAAAATCAAAGCAAAAATACATTGTAAATCACGTTTCGTTCAAAACAGAACTCGACGCAATGACTTTGTGGTTATGCCACGCTGCTACCGCAGCTTCTAAAATACCCTGCAGGACAAAGCTGTGATTATTGGGTAATTACAGGCAACGCGCTGCTGCTGGATCTCAGAATATCTGAGTTTGCAAAATGGTAAATCGCTTGGGAAGAAAATAAAGAAGGTTGTACACAGAGTAAGTAGCTGTTAAGAGTAATAAAGAGCTCATGGACTATTTTGGGAAAGTCAATCTGTGAAAAAACTACAGGTTCTACAGGAATCTAACTCATGTAATTTGTATTGAAATCCCTAACTTCACTTTCTACTGAAGTTTAGAAGAATATATTATATGACTCAAATGATTTATTAGTAATTACTCATGCCCTTAAAACTATTACTACTTGTAGCCTGATTAGAAACTGGAGTTTAATTAACACTTTGGTCTAAAATGCATTATCTTGAAAAAATTAAAATAGGTGGGTTTCCAATTCAAAAACACTGAAG
The DNA here is from genome assembly GCA_013398155.1 of Pedionomus torquatus. Classification (NCBI taxonomy): domain Eukaryota; kingdom Metazoa; phylum Chordata; class Aves; order Charadriiformes; family Pedionomidae; genus Pedionomus; species Pedionomus torquatus. The sequence continues at coordinate 162,402 of VZRU01001709.1, forward strand.
AATGCTTATAACTAAATATAGCCCAGCCCCAAAACACTTCCAAACTACATTTTAGATATTTAAAGTATGGACAGACTAACAGAATCAAATCAACTGTTCATTTTAAAGTCTGCAATACACATTAACTCTATAGGTATCTTAAGAGACTCACTTTTAGCAAAAGAAGACAGATTTACCAGGTAACTTTAGAGGTGTTTTGGGACATATATTAAGAAAAATGGAACACGAGAGTCAAGGAAGAGATCTAGCAACCAAACTGCAATACAGAATAAGGCACTACCACAGAATGAAACCATGAATTGGCCATTATCGTGTTTATGGTAAAAATAACAAATCTAACTCAGAAGCAAATTCACAAAACCAGAGAAAAATAAAATAACAAGAAGGATAAAGCAGAAGCTGTGCAAGATCTGTAAACCTCATATTCCTCAAAGCACAAACCTAAACGCTCCATGAAGAACTAAAGAGCAAAACTGAGAGCAGTAGATTATACAAACTTTCCCTAAAGTATTTAAAAATGCCTTTGCTATTGTTATTATTTGTTACCAAAACCAAACGCCATAAATACCCAGTTCCAGCTTCGATTGTTCTTCAGGCTTTTATTGTGCTAAGGTATCAAAATGAAAGAGGTAGTTAAGAACCAACCTCCAGCAGTGATTCAGTGAACAAGTCTCATAGAAGCTCAAATAATGTTCAAAGAGATGAGAACAATGAAACCTCTTTAGGGTCTGAAATGAGTATGATGAAGTCATTCATGCATTGCATTAGCTTTATTATTTCATTGTAGATTAATCTGACAAAGTATTGATTCCACTTCATATTGCTCTTAAGTTGCTAACGGATAGCATTCCAATCGGAGTTTTGACTGTATTATCATCACTGTTTAGGTCAGTAGCTCACTCTTTAGTTCCATGAAGGAAGACTGTAATTTTATTAACCTGTAATAAGACTCAATGCAGCTGCCTTTTCCAACCTCCCTCTCAACAAGGGTCACCTGAGCCTGCAGGCAGAGATAGAGCAGAACAATAAGCGATTTACAAATCATATAGAAGTTAAAGAGAGAAGTAATTGGTTCCTATACAGATAGTTCTCTACTAAAGGAAAGGATAGTCAAACAACTGGGCACATATTGCCCAGTCACTCAATCTCATCACTGGTATGGGGACTGAAATTCAGCGCTAGAGACTAACTAGTAACTGAAAACATAATAGACACTGCAGAACCTGGTGTGGGATGGTTGTCTGTTCACAGAAGAAAAATTCACATCAGATTCTGTAACGTCAAAAGGCAAATTTGCATTGGCATGGAAAGATGATAACTGCTGAGGTATTGAATGATTTACTACTGGACTATGATTACGACCTATCCATAAAGATTAATAAAAGAAAACAGCTTTAAAAGTAGTCTCAGTCTACAGGTACAAGTGGATCCAGATGTAAATTATCTCCTGATTTAAATCTTCTTTGAACCAAAAGATATACACTAGAAGATCGATACATGTTTATTAAAGTCCTCATAGAAACCTTGCAGTCCAAACTAGCAGTTTTCTCCATCAAGGATCCAATCAAGATTCTCCTTGACCACTATAAGGAAACATTTCAGAGGAATAAATTGAATTTCTGCATCTCTGCAGAAATAGAGAGCTGTGTAAAATAATTGTGTTTCAGTAAAAGAAAGTTCCTAGATGGCCAGCTGCTGCCTCACAGAGGAACCAGATTTGGAAACCTACTGCTGGACTCTGGAGTCCCTTGTTTTGGAAGTTTGCCTAGAACTAGAGATAGATTGAGAAGGAAAAAAAATAAAAAATAAAAAATCTCATTACAGAAGAGACAGGAATATTCAGAGTCTGTCAAATAAGGAAGTTAAGAACAGGAGTTGAGATAAGTCATGAGTTGAGATAAGTCATTCATGATCTATGAGCTTCTAAGGAATACACATTAACCCCTTGATCACGCAAAATAACCCCTGTGTGTACAGTCATGTAAATAAAAATTGAATACAAACAAGCTAAGCAATGAACAATAATGAAATTCACTTGTGATCATTTTAGAAGATATTTAAGGTACTCACTAAGTATAGCAAATAAAAACCAAAACAGTTTAAATCTTAAAAAATAGTTATGTAACCCTACTTTTGTGGGCTTTTAGGTCTCAGATACTTTAAAACTATCTTGAATTTTGTGATTTTAGAACAGCTGTAGTACGTTTGTTACTTCACTGCAGAAGTTCAATTAAAGCATCAATGCTATTTCTAGTAAATATTTTACCACATCTAAATGTTTCTGTACTAACGACACTAATATTTATAAATAAAAAAGAAGCAAGCCAAGATGTATGATTAAACAACTCATTTTGCTGGACAGTCTTGTAAATAAGAAGCACTCTTAGAAGCATTTAAAAGATGGAACCAACCCTCTCAATTAATACCTACAAGCAACACGTCAAGAGAAAGGAATTATGAAGTAGTACAGGTAAATTTAGGAAGCATCTAGTTCCTCAAAACTCGTCTGAATTTAGAAATTAAAACTTTATTGATGACATACTAGCAACAACCTTTGACAAATAAATGCAGAAACATTTACCTGACAACATTAACTGACTTTATAACTATGGCCATTATACTGCTTGAAAGAGGAGGAAGTTCTGAAATAGTCTTTGGTATCGTTAAGTCTTTTTCACTGGAAGCCTGAAAAAGAAAAAAGGTCAACAACTGTTGGAGACGTAGAAAACATGAAAGCAAATCTATACTTGAATAATTATACTAGTGAAGGCCTATCCTTAAAGAATTAGAAGAAGCATTCATATGTGTTCTTGGAAAAGCCTTAATCCAATTGTGTTGTGTCCAAGTAAACAAAACAAATTTAAATATTCTCCACAGTTGTTCTGAACAGAGGTTTCATTTAACTACATTGTTGGTCACTATTTATAAAGGCACAACCTACTAAACACCAATGAGTATCCTCTGTGTTCAGGTGTGTATCCATGTTCAGGTGTGCAGACACAATTCCACCAAAGTAACTCAGATGTCAGTGATTTCCCAATTCTTTGTGTCAGCTCCTTTTGGTATCAAATTCTGGCAAGTATTTAGTCAGAACTGAATTTTAATTTACTAGTACAATAACCTTGGGGCAGGGAAAACCCCAGCTGAGATGACACACTGCAATGAACATTCATGATCTATGAGTACGAAGCTACAGTCTCATTCAGGACCATAAACTTTTACTCTGCTGCATCTATAAAGAGCATGCTCTTATCCCACAGCTGATACATTCATATTTGCAGGGAAATCTCTGGGATTGTTTCAGTTCTTTCCATAATGCTGAATCTTAGAGGCAGCTCTGTTGTACTCAGCACTTTCTGGCAACCTTTTATTGTTCCGTTTCTGCCTTACCTGGCAATCAGATTAAGATTCTCTTCTAAAGAGCCTCTGCTCTTCCTGGTTAGTTCTCAAAGCTTCCTGTCTTACTAGCTACATTTGCTCCTAACACAACGTGCATTAGGAACACACACTGGCCATGTTATCCTTCTTCTTCAAGGGCAGTAATGGTTCCTTGGACTTTTAGCACAACAACCCCTGCCTATATAGTCTTTTCAGTATTGGAACTTCTTTCTTTACATTCCAGAAAAACTCAGATCAGAGATTTGGAAAGCTTTTAGACAAAAAAACAAGGAACCGAAACCAGGTATGGTATGAGAGATGGGTCTGTATTGAAGCAGAGGATGCATATGACCAGTGTCACGCAAGACATCAGCTTGCTTTGGAACAGGATTACAGAACCTTTTGGGACAGTTCCAAGGATGGAGAACTGGAACCTTTCGGAGATCAGCAGTTTGCTAATGCTGGGTGAGAAGAAATGAGGTGGGTTTAGAACAATCAGTCTCCCTGCTCCTTTCCCTGAGCACATCATACAGTGTGGAATATGCCATTGGTCAGTTTGGGTCAACAGTCTCAGCTGTTGCCCACCTGCTTAATTGGTTTTTTTCAGAGCAGGGGAAAAGGGAAGAGAAAAAGCCTTGCCACTCTAAACACTCTGTTCAACAACAGCCTAAACTAGCTGTTGTGCCCTCAGATGTATTTTAGCCACAATATTAAACCACAGTTCCGTAGGGATAACCGTGAAGAAAGTTAATTCCTTCCCAACCAGACCCAGTACAAATATACATAGAGAAAACACCTCAAATACTGTGTAATTCATCTCCAGCGCTGCCTAGTTTTTAAATCCTTCTGTCAGAGGCAGATAATGAACTAAGTATGAGGACAACTCTGTTCTTACACAGCTGTATTCATAAATTACAGAAAATAAATTTTCCTGTTTGTTCCATGCCAACACACAGAAAATCTTGATCTGCAGTATGAAGATCACCATTTCTGAACAGAGCTGTATTGTTCCAACAAAATGTTTAAAAGACAGTAGATGTAAAGAAGTCAGCATTAACTTTACCTTCTGTAGCACATAATTTATCTCTGCTACTATTGCAGCCAGGAGAGTAGAGAGTATGCCTTGGTGAACTGCTGGGCATGATGAATGCCAGCACTGGACCGCATGTATGAATTCTCCAAGAGGCATTTGAATCAAGTGAATCAACTAAAACCAAAGAAAAACAGATTATTTTTTTCAGATTGCTTGATTACAATTGAAATTTGTTGGCAAGCTTCTCTAGTGAAGATCACACCTTGCTATTGCGGTATTCTAGTCACCTGGGATGAGAAAGAATCAGAAACATGCTTGGGAAGTCTATTCATAAATTTGAGAAAAACAAACTAAACAATAATTGTAACAAAAAAAAACCCAACTGAAATGTTTTTCAGAAGACCAGGAAAGCAGACAATCACATTTTGCAGAGCAATCCACCTGTCTTACTATTATCTAGTCTCTGCTATAAAATACAAGAAGCTAACTTTTTTTTTTTTTTAAGAACTCTTGGACATCATACATATTTTGAAGCTGAAATAATTTAGGCTGAAATAAATGGAATAAAAGAACAACAATTTCTCCTCCCTCCCAAGATCATAATGTATATATAATCAAAGTCTTGGATTCAGCAAGTTTGTTTAATTGCAGATACAAGTAATAACTTGTGAGGACAAGGGTAGTTCAGGATCATTGATCACAGCATGTATTTTTCTCCAATTTACTGTTTTTTCTGTCATGACAAGACCAACAATGAATTAAAAAGCCCCATTGGTAACATGGAAATTCAGAAAATTTAACTGAAAATCTAATCATATGTTGACTCAAATAATAACCTCAAAGCGTCTAACACATTTGCATAAAACATATGGATTTATCTACACAATAGGGAGCAATTCAAGTATAATATGATACCTGAATCCCTTCTTCCTGCTGTTTCTTGAGTCTACGTGCCACACATTCTAAAACTTTCTGGAAGACGGTCTGTACAGCATCGAAGAGATTTGCCACTTCATCTGTCTCAGCATTTCGAATTAAAGAAGCTTCAATAATTTCTTTTAGAGCATACAGTAACACTGGAGCACAAAAGCCACCTCTCTCTAGCAAAAGAGATAAATACCACCATATAAAAATTGTAATGATATATTCTTCAGGTACAAGCTTAGAATGAAATTCAGTTATATACCATAAGTAGCTATAGTTTACAAGCGTACACAGTACATTTAATTCTGAGCATCTCTAGCTGAAATTTTCATATAGTTCAATCAGTATTTTCAGTATAAATCCAGCGTTCCTTACAATTCTTGACGTACAGGGATTAAAATTGTAGATTTTTCATGAATTGAGCTGTCTGTAGTGCTACAATGCTGTCTCCTAAGGGATACTGATATAAATATATATATATATCTCAATATACATATATCACACACACACATATATATATCTTTAAAACCACTTTATATATATATATAAAACCCTGAATTATACAGTAATAACTGGAATCTAAGAGCAAGGAAGAAACTTCACTTCTCAAAAATTACATTGTTCTGGGTTGGTTCTCTGCTTGTTTTCAATCTGAAAAGCTGCTGTAACTTTTGACCATTGAATAGTTTGGGTTGGAAAGGACCTCTAAAGGTCATCTATTATTTTCTATATATTCACCATATTATCGGTACTAGCTAGCATAAGATGTAAACACTATTTTTTGAGAAACAGACTCCAAAATGCTAAAAACAACAGTTCTGCTAATATTAGTCAGCTAAGTGTATATGGAGATGTTGATGTTGGTATGAAGTACTGTACCTGCTTGTATAACCAAAAGAGCCATATCTAAAAGCCGTGCTTGAAACGTGAGATCGCCAAGGCCAACCATTATGACATCTTTGCATACTGTCAGGTAGGCCTAGAAAAGAGATGCAAAAGTGTATGGGAAATAAAATTCACATAAAGCAACTGTTTAGTAAAACCTAAAAATAATAAGACTACAACATCTTAGGCAAGCTGCCCTGAAAGCTGGTGCATCTACTTGGAGTCACTGAGTTTGCAATCTTTGAAATGCAGGAGTTTCCAAACAGTTTTCCAAATGCTTCCATAGCCCTTTCCACCAGTAAAAACAGTTTCTCAAAAGGCATTAAATCCTGCTTTTTTTAACTCAGGCTCAGATTAGAGGTATTCATACTTAACATTTACTGAGGCAGAATATGACATCTCTAGCTATCTTGAATAGCAAAATTAAAAACAGCATAGAAAAAAAGCTTTTCCCTACAGACACACACACACACATTACATACTAAACAGATTCTAATAGCAATGTACAGGCAGAGTAGAGTAGAGAATTTTTAACCAGTCCATGTATACATGGGCTGGGTTGTTCAAGGACACTGACTGTGACTAAAGTCCAAATCTTACCCTTGACCAAAATCTGAAAAGACCCATAGCTCAGTGCTAAAATCCACCTTGGGTTAAGTAATATGACAAGGGAACGTAATAGAAAACAATTCAAAACTAGCTGAAAAAACCCACTTTATGTAATCAACTGCTTTCTGTGAAGGGCAAATGAAAATAAGGGATAAGCAACATTGTCAGAGATGACACCAGGGTTTGTGTCAAAAGGGCCTCTGAGCATCACTCAACAAATCAGTGGCCTAGAGAGTATGGACCCTCAATGAATTCCTGCCTGTAACAGCAAATGCAAAACTGAGTTACAGAGCAAGCAGAGAAGAAAGGTTGAAATGGGAAAAATGGGCTGTCGCAGGGCAAGTGATAAATGTAAGTGGACAAAGAAGACACCCTGGTCCCATCTCACATAAAACACTATTAAAGAACCAACTGTAATTATTTTATATTATATGGCTATTTTGAGACAAACTAGGTGCACTTTTAATGCCAGCATTGCTACCAAATACATACTCCAAACGATTAAAAAAAAAGCGCACAATCAATACCTCAATTCCAATAAAAAACATTATACAAGGTGAGAAGAAAACAGCAGCTGCTTAACAAGCATTTGGCTTGTTGCAGGAGATGCAAAAGGCCTGGATTCTCTTCTGGACTTCCAGGTAAGTCACATCAGTCTTTACACCTCAGTTTCTCCTCTGGAAATAATGATACAGTTGGACTTTAAGATCTGCTAGTAAAGATCATTGTGTTTCACTATTGGCTAGCCAAGTTAATGGGTTTAAGATGGGTTTAAAGGTGACAACTGCCTATTTTATTGCTTATCAATAAATTTGCCTATCCATTCTGTATTCAAACCTAGGAAACTTACTGCCAACATTCTGGTAATGCTAGTGAAGATTCCCTATCTCGTGTTTTGTCTTTCTATGATATTGAATTCTGTGCCTCCAAACTTCTGAAAAAAAAAGCCATAACGGAGTTATCATATGCAGACTAAATTTTTAATTCAGAGAGAATAGACTATAGCATATAAAACACAAGACGTGTACCAGAAACAACTATGACACTTGTTTGAGTTTACCATCTCCTTATACTTTTCAAAAAGCAACCTGGCTGCAGTAGCAGGATTTAGTACAAGACCAACCTCATTATTAAATTCCCAGGTAACTCATACCCTTCCTTCTCTACTGAATTCCAAAGATGCGTTCTATGGGACTTAGCACTAGAATGAAGCACACTGAATTCCTCCAGAGTATAATTTTACCTAGTTCTTTTGGGAAAGCAGGAAGGAAGGAAAGGAAGGAAGGAACGAAGCAAGCAAACATGATTTAGATGTAAATCCTCTCTCATAATGACACCAACTTTCTGGTCTTCTAAGTCATCTCTTGTGCTATTCAACACAATGAATGCAGCTGCAATGATTTTACGTCGTTTCCAAGACCTTCCATGCTACAGAAGAACAGGCTTTTAAGTGCTAGCAAACCACATAACTATATACTTGTTTTCAGCAACTTATTTTCTTCTTTACAGAACTCAGATTCAGTGACAATCTTAACTTTATCTTATTGCATTTCTAATAAAACAGTATAAATATTACCTTTATTTTATATGAAAGATGAGAGACTGAGGACAAGAGTTACTTATTAGAAACCTAATATTTGGGAGCCCCAGGTTACATCACTTGCTGTGCTAGAAATCTCTTGTGTGGGCATTTTCACAAATGTGAATCATACATCTCCCATCCTTACATCAACGGATATGACGAGAATATATATTATGCACTGCTAGGTGAAAAAAGTTTAGCCAAGAACAAGGTGTTGTTGACTCCAGCTACTTGATTTAATTGCTGGGGTATGCAAAATTATATGTATCTATATTTGTATATCTATAAAAGATAAAGGTTATAACTAAACTCAAAGCGATTTATAAACACCCAAGTGTGTGATTTTAAACAATCAAAAAACTGGAGCCTCAGAGTAATCAGGACTGTATTTCATTAGCTCATTAGCTGAACTCCAAAAACTGCCGTGTACTTTGTCAGTATACAATTGCTAACACATACAGCTTTTCAGATTACCAGAGTTTGGTTTACATTATAAGAGACCTCTAACCTGGATAATTAATTCAGAACTGTTACTGTGGTTTGGAATGCCATCTTGATCACTTGCTAGTATAAAAGGCAGAACTTGACTTTCTATCCAAGCACCTGTCTCCTTCAGAAGAACAAGGTATTCTTCTCCTTCTTCAGAAAACTGGAAAAAAAAAATAATCAGAAGTTTACCATTGGTTTTTCCAATTCTTCTGGAATTTCCTTTTGCTGTCAGCTGTAATTCCAGCTTATACTGAAAAGGTATAACCATACCTTGTTCTGAAGATGAACACACAACCTACAAAAGAGGCTGAAGGCTCTTAAAGCAGTTGCTTGATTGCAGCTACCAGAATCTGCATCAGTTGCTTGTAGAATTGAGCCAAGAATCTCCTGAAACACCAAGGTTTACATTTATATTTCCCAGAAAATCTTTTCAGATATGTCTTTTCTCAGCAGCTCTAAACAAAAGATTTTTTTAAAAACCAAATCTCCAAACCTGCCAAAAAAAAACCCAAACATGAAAAAAAAACAGCTTTCAATTATTTCAATTATTCTCATTCTGCAACTAGATTTTCAGACTAATCCTGACATGTACATTCCAAAACTCAAGTCCCCTAAAAATGCTCAACACTAGATCACAAAATTTTTGAAACACTTCAAAATGACAAGCTGGCTAAGATCTGCAACCTACAAACAACTCCAAACTAATACACTTTTAGTTTAGAATATTTATTTGAAGTACAAATCAAAAGGCAAAACTTTTTATAGATGGAAAACGGATCCTGAATCTTATTTATTTATTCTTGCAGGCCTTTATTTTGACTCACACAGTCTATGATGTTAAGCACTCTTTTATAAGCATTGTTTATGGTGAAGTGTATAATACCTTTGCAGCACTGAGAATTTTCAAAAGCTTCTTCAGTTTCTTTTTAGGAACAGAGAGTAGGCAACCACGATTAAAAGGATGAGTCAATAAATATTCAATGTAATCAATGGCTAATTCTGGCTTCGATTCCTGTGTTACATGGATACGTACTCGTCGTTCAGTTGTTTTAACATTCTATATGGGAAGCAAGCAGAAGATGGTACAAAACTGTTAGTATCTTACTTTACAATTAATTTCAAAGCAAAATAATACCGTATTAAAGTGGCTTCATCCATTAATAAAAAAACCCAAAGCATGATGCCTTTCTGTAATCTAGGAATTCCTTAATTCTTTGACATATCGTATGCACACCTTTTTTGGGGTTAACATGTCAGACAGCCAGTCACAGGCTAATTCCATAATGTGTCCCACTTGACCCCAGCGACACATGCAGTCTATCAGGGTTGAATATTTGCTTTGGTCAGCACCATTGTCAATATTTCTCAGTCTGGAGATCGCACCACAGCTTAAAAGAAAACAGACAAACAAAAGAGATGCATCAGTTTTACATCCATTACTGCAGAAATAATTCAAAGAAATTCACCCAGAATAATACCAAAAAAGATTCACCAGTGGCTCAAGGGCACATTTACACCTCAGATTTTACTAACTTTTTTGATTCATTTAGTGGATAAAATTTATCCAAATGAACATTTAATATGTCAAGTTGTGAAAAATTAACAAATACAGTCAACAAGAGACTTTGTCATTCGTACTTTGGATTTAAAAATACTACCTGAATGTAGGAACAGCAGCAGGGGGCATAAAGGATGCCAGAATAACCAATGGCGTCATGCAACGTTCATCCTAGGATTAAAAAAAAAAATTACACTATATGATGGACACATACAGATGCACACAAAGCTAAAAACAGTACTGTAAAGTATGACAAAATTATCTCAAATTAAGGATTTCCCTTTTTCACTAGAAGTAGAATGGAAAGAACCTCATAACAACACGTGGCTTGCAATCTGAAACTTCTGATTGCTATTCTCGGAGGTCAGTTATCAATTATCATTCAGCTTTCTGACAAACTGTCAGAACAATTACCATGAATAATTATGGCTCCATTAGCTTAATAACCATTGCAAAAGAAATAACAGCTCTAGCTTACATTTTCTCTACTAGAGGCTAATATTTAATTGCACAATCATGACACCATCTAACTCCTCTCAAGTAACTAGTGCCTTAAGTGAATATTCATACCCATCAGAAATTCATAAAAAAGACCGTAAAGGAAAGGGTGCTTACCTAGCAATAGTAATGTAAAATGCATTACATGTTGTTACAACACACAAGGTCTAGACCTTGTGTCTCACAAGGATTATGTAGAAAACAATCTATGTGAAAGGCTCTTCAGAAATAGTATCCTGTGTGTCCAAGCTTCATGAATACTTTCAAATGAAATTATTACCTACTTAGATATTTGGAGTGCTACAATCTTTTAAAGATGATTTTTTAAACTATATTTAAAAACATATTATAGCTTTGCAGGGAAGAGACATGCTGCTTCAATCTGTAGTCTTTTAGAAACTAAGCCTTTGATGACAGGTCTTTTTAAATTCAAGCTGCTTACTCACTGTAAGAATATCAAAGTCAAAGAGGTTGCTTACTAAAGCTGGTTATCTTGTCTGCTCACCAGAACCTTTCAGGAGGGATGGTAGATCCTCTACCAAAACATGTTTGAAAACGTCTCTGACAACTTCCAAATGCTTTTCAGGGTAGAGAGGGCATTTGGTATATCTGATGCAGAATATTATGTAACAATGAATTGCTTTCCACTTCCTGGTTATCTAAAGCAATCTTGGATGTTTTTTAGTATAACAGCCAGCATAACTCAGTGTACTTCAGCATAAAAGCCACAAACAAAAAAGATGCCAGCAGATAATCCTCCTAAACGCACTACAGGATGCAGCAGATCCTACTATCCACTATCAAAAGATAGCATCCTGAGGAATAGCACTAGAACAATTAAAAAGATCGAGGACACTGAAAATAACTGATTTTAATTAATCTTTATATCAAACCCGAACAATATATAAATGCATCAAAAGATCATTAGAAAGTAGAATCAAACTAGCAGAAAGCAAACACAAGAAAGCAAAAAAGGAGCCTCAGCTGCTTCAGCTGCTTGTGCCAGCATAGATGGATCCATGGATCATAATAAGAAGCAGTGGTGGTAAAGGAATTTGGGAAAAACAGGTGGAAAAACACATGGACTCTCATCTACGTTACATATTTATTGTACAATGGTATATTTTCAGCTACTGATTTCCAAAAGTTCCAAAAACATTCAAAATAATGGAGTCCTACAAAAGCATTATAAGGAGAACATTTTACTGCACAAGTATTTCTGAGCTGACTAGATAACAATTCATGAGTCGGATATTGCAATGGGAGAAGAGCTTCTACCCATTTGTGGAATTCCAAGAAACTTGCTATATTTCATGGCTTACAGCAACAATGAGAAAGAATACTTAATGCCATGAAAATAGATAAAAGACATAACACATGAAAGCATCCGAAGAAAACACTAAGCACTTACAGGAAAATCTAGGCTTTCTTTACCTTAAATACTTTAAAATATTCAGGAAGTACAGAAGCAAATTTTCTGATAGCGTACTCTTTGGCCTCTTCGTTGTGATCTAGGGCTTTCTGAATACTTCTCCAGAGAATTACAGTAATCTCCAATAAACTCACCATGCTGGCCACATCGTTTATTGACAACACATTATTCAACACCTGAAATACAAACACTTGAATGATAGTACCTATTACATTCTCAAATATAAATTTAGGTTAAAATTAGGTTTAAAAAAAACCCTGAAAATCCTTCTATTCATTTTGCAAAGGCATTGAGTTTGTTATAGAATGTGAATGCCACAATTAATTCTTATTCTGTCTAACTTGAGTCATCTTGCAGCTTTTTTTACATTATTTAATTGCAGAGTCACACCAATTTACAATTAGTACTTGAATTAGGGAAGTATTCATTTAAAATATGCTTCATATTTCTTGTATCTTATTCTACCTCCTTCACCGAATGTCTACTATTGCAGGGCATGAAAACACCCATAATGACAGGTCTCCCCTTCTAATTCCACAGATGCCCAAGTGCTTTCCTTCAGATTTCTGTCCCATCGTTAACCGCCTATGTCTCCAATTAAGCACCACAGAAAAAAGTTACCAGGACTTATCATAAAGTGGACTTTCTTACACTTGTATTCTCCTTTTCACTTTCACCATCATCATCATCGCTATCATGAAGACTCTCTTTCTTTGCTTTCAGGATGCAGGCATTCAAGCAGCGCCGAATAGTAAGCATCAATTTTGCTACATTTAAATATAATAAGAACAAATTAGACATTTACTGTTTGTTGAAGAATGTTGCTAATAAATATTTGTAAGTTTATTGCTGGAAAGCCAGTATGGAAAGTAGGCAACAGAACCAGAAATAACTAGGAAAAAAAACACCCAAACTTCCCAGTAAAAGGAAATGGAAAGACCGTGAAAATGCTTTATATTTTCAAGTATGAAGAAGAAACGGCAACGTTATCACCAGGTTCTGTAGTTTTATTGTTTAAAAAAGTCTAACTGAAAAAAACACCCCGATTTGATAAGGTGGTAGTTGGGATCAGAGGAAGCTCACACAACTCCTACACTGATCTGGCAGAGCTATTCATTTAATGACTTATGTTGAATAATACATTCCTGTCAATGCCAACTATTTATAGAAGATGTAGTAACCTAAGTATTGCATTCCTTAATGTGAAGCTCACTTCCAGAGAGGATTATGTCCACTCTGGTGAAGGTACAACCAGCTAAAATCCACTAACACATATTATTTCAGAACTAGCTTACCAACGTGATATGATCTGTGAAAAGGCGATGCTTTGGGCATTTTACCCAAGTCACTCCATGCTGACTACTTTGTTTTTGTAGTTTCAGAACTCCTCTGAAACAAAAATTTTCCCAATTTTACTTGGTTCAGTAGCACTTTTATAAAAAATGCTATATTCTGTGCAGCACATATCCTTTTCACCAAAAGCTTTTTAACGGGAAGGAGAGCTTTCCAGATTTCATTTGAGCAACCTGAAAATCCTACTGATCCACAAATTTCAGGTAATCGGACATAAGTATTTTTCACCTCCTATAAAATCTTCCACATAGGATAGCAAATCATTTGAGACACCGGGGAATTCTATTTCAGTATTTCTACATGATCAATAAATATTGACTTAGATATTAGATCAGTACCACACCTGAGAGTGGAAACAAATACTTTGGTCTCCTCTTTATTGAAAATGTTTGACTGTTGTCACCAGAGTTCATTGCTGGTGTCAAGAATTAAAAATACTCCAAAGTACTATTAAACTAAACCCAAAAGATCTAGCAACAACATACCACTGTTAGAGAAAAAGAAAAGAAGCAATTACATGGCGTGATATTAGAATTTTCCAAGACTCACGGGATTTTGTTCTTTACCTATATTGGTAGGGGCAGTGTATTCATAAGCGTATTGATAAAACTTCCTCGCTGCTGCTGAATTCATCTGGATGAGAGTAACACAGCGCTCACACCACACATCCTCAGGATGGTTAGTGGGAAAGAAAGAGTTGAATAAGAGATTGACGATGCGGCGTGACACAGGCCGTGAATCAACTTCAAGGCGAGCCAGAAGATGCTCCATGGGACAAATTTTCCAGAACTTTTTAGAGAGAAAAACATATTGAAGGAGTTAAAAATAAAAAAGGGGGAGGAAAAAAAAATCACCTTATTAAATATTGTCTATATAAAAAATCTCAACAAATATAAATAGCATTTACCAGAAAAGCACAAGTATTTTTTAACTTTTACCAAAATACCAGCATTTACTTGAGGTCACATATTGCTGCAACAATGCTACTTCACTGTTCTGATAAACCTCTAAAGCTCCTGTATCTGATAGACTGGTGTTATTCTGGCTCAAGCAATTCCACTAGGTTTAGGGAAGAATTATTTACTTTACAAGGATATCACCAAAAAATACAATTATTTGTCATTATGCGCCATGTTCTGTGATCTGTTGTTTCTGCTGACTTTGTGATTTTTGTGAGGTACATCCTAACACAGAGGCACCATGAGTGTGAGGTCCAGTGTCACAGTGATACTTCTGCCATTCTACGTCAGATTCACCTCATAAAAACTAGCTTTAGCATGCACTGACGCAGAAACTTCAGGAAAAAGCGCCATCTTTTAGAGTACTGCCACTTATTTATAACTCTGAACTGCCTCCCCCAGATATCACCAATAATCTTAACAACCAGAACCATGCATCTAAGGTAGAGTTGCACACTGTAATCTGAGGAGATTTGCAAATGCTATTAGGATCCTGTTGCAAACTTTTTGTGCTGACAGTCTGAACAGTAATACCTTGTACTTGCAGTGTTTGCTTCCATTTCACATTTTATGTGGATTTGCCTAATCAATGTATTGACATATGTAGTATGGAAGTACCAAACTTGTTGCATTATTGTAATCCTAATCCTGAACTTGTATGCAAGAAGCCAAAAGCCCTCAGTTCCAAAATCACCTTTCAGTTATCTTGTCTTCTGAGCACATTTTGGGGAATTTAGAAGATAGTTTTCAGTACCTTTTTTTGTACTTTGTATTTTTCTACAATGTGAGGTGGTCTAACCTCAGTATGTCTTTGGGGTCCTGTCATCTAAATTAAAATGCACACATTTGGCAAGTAGATGATTCCCATGTTAAGAAAAGAAGTTTTCCTTGAGCATTGAAGCCCTAAAAATCTGACAAATGAAGCATTTGTTTAATTCTCTCCTGAACAACAGAGATATATACCTCTGACTTCATAGAGTGTACATGGCTAGCACAAGGTAAGCGTGTCCTAATAATGTGGTTTAGCAAGAGACCAAAAAAAAATTATTACAGTAACATATAAAATTGAAATTAGGAAAACATTAACAGCAGAGAGTAGAGAAAGAGCTCAAAGATGCTATAATCCCTAAGGCTGGAGAGTGTAATCCAAAATAGGAGTCCACAGCAGAACACAAAGTTCATTCAAAATCATTATAAAAAGATACCAAAATCCCGAAGCACTTGCCTACAGAAGACAAACAGAAATTATAAAAATAGGAAAACAAATCTAAAAAACACAATTCATTAAGGCAGTAAGTGTTCAAAGAGTCCAGCCTTGAGCTAGTTCACAGGAAAGAAATGGGGGATGGGACTGACTGCTCTGCCCTAGCATGGCCAAGAGATGGCAGGGAGGATAGGAACATGCCGAGAAGGCAGGGAGGATAGGAACATGCCGAGAAGGCAGTCTGCTGAGTGCTTGGGATGCCTGAAAAAAAAAGCAGGCAAGAGAAGAGAGGCCACTGGACCTACTGATCATCACAAACCTGTCAAAAATCAGGGGTAGAAGAGAAGACTGTGACTAACAGCAACAGCATCCACAGGTCTTGGAAATAAACTCAGCTATATGCTTAAATATTTGAAGAGGAGAAAAATTGAAGCTAAGAGTCTTAAGAGTCTTCTTAACTTTTAAACACATATTTTTTGTTTTAGAAATACTGAAGTGGACTCAAAAGGTACTTTTTTATTTTTGTTTTAAACAAATGCCTTGATTTTATCTCCTTCTTGTTACTTTACCAAGTGTCAGTCATCCTACCTTAGCAGCCTTGGTAGCCTTAACTTTCAGCAGCATGTCAACAAAAGCCACTCGCACTTTCTCTGAATTGTCATGAAGACTATGTCTGACTGCTGGCAAGAGCTGTTCTAGTAATGGGTGACTTAGTTTGTTGTCCAAAATTAATGGTATGCACTGCAAGAAAAAAAAAGATGTTAAAAAAATAAATTTAAAGAGTAGATTTGCAAAAAGATGGAGCTAAAGATCGTTGAACTGGACCATGACACTTCTAAGGTTAAATTCAGCAGGGACAAGCACTGTGCATGCATACCTTTCCTGTAATATTCTTTATTAAAAATTAAGTTATTTCCTATTTCCAGTGAACTGTGTTCACTGAACTCATTTCAAATGAAGCAGCTTCAGATCTACACTGAGGCCACAGTCTTGCCTTCTCTCCACGGACACAGTCTCAAGTCTTTTTGTTCTAGCCATACCAGCTCCCCTGATTTCAGATTAAAAACACATCTTTTTTTTTTTGCCAAGTTATTTCTAAATCAGCACCTTCTGCTTATCCAGTATAGACCCCCATGGCAGCTGTAGTGGAGCAAGTGAGGATTAACATGAAGATAGCTCCAAATTAAGGCTGAATTGACACATACACTACATTTTAAAGTGAAAATACTGCTTAGAGAGTTCATTTTTCACTCTAAACTGTTAATTATTTACCAGATGTCACAAAGATGTAGATGAACTATTCCTAAAGTAGTGAACAATGCACGAGAAGCCAGCTTTTCCAGAAAAACAGTTTGTAATTATATTCATCCAAATCTCAGAAAGACCAAGCAGGGTACAAAATGATTGTGCATTAGGGATTAGTTAAAATCATTGACACAGAAACATACCGGAACCTGACCGCATATATTTTCAAGTCTAAGGATAACATATAATTGCTAAAATAACTGAATTATCACATCCAAGCAATGTATGTAAGACTAGAAATGCAAAGCAGTTGAGAGTCACAAAGCCAAGCAATCACTATTTTAGAAGGCTTTTGTTCATCCCAAATATATGGCTTCTATAAAGCGTGTACAACACTTGAATGTATTAGGAATTTTATTACATATATCATTTTGCAGAACAAGTAATTTCCTTGACTTAATTGGCCTGTATTAGAAACTTATGCATCAAGTAAAACATAAGAATGACAGTCATGATTTTAAATTTAAAAAAAAAGAATTTACTTTAAAAACAGAGCATCGAACATCAGCAGATGTTACATCACATGCCAGCTCTTCAGTTAGTTTTTTTAGAAGATCAGCGAGAATTGTTGGAGGAATCATCTCCCAGTATCTGGATGTTATCTGGGTAACTCCAAGTATTCCTGTGGAGCGGACAACTGGATGAGGATCTTCTAAGAGATTCTAAAACAAACATCGGGATGACACTGTGAGTATATGCATTTTTGTGATTCTACTACTGTTTGACATTAACCTATCATAAACAAAGAGCAGTCCATTACCTTTTCATCGTTAAGCAAATTGTCATGCTATGAAAGAAATTTAATATTAACGTTCTCTCTCAAGGCATTTTACTACAAAGCAAACTTGGAAATTTAAAACAAAAGTAAAATTAAGACAAATATTGACCGTTTTTTTTAAAGTGCACTTTTGAAATGTTCCTTTGCAGAGTTGAAAATGGTGCTGGTCATTTGCTGTCAACATACTACAGGATTTTAAAATATCATTTTTGCATTTTGTGCATCACAAATCTCTATTTCCCTATGAATACTATCCTGAAATTTCATAAATTTTAGCTGCATCAACTGCTTATTTTTGAGTTGGTTTTGATGAAATTTTCATTTTAGTTTCATTAAAACTTACAAAAAGTTCTTCAAACTGTTTCTGAATTTCATTGTCCATCTCTTCAGTGTTAAAACTGGGATCACGAATAGGAAAAGCATCAACAAACAAAAATGCTGCATTTGATCGAACTTCTGAGTTTCTGGCCTGTTACAATGAAAGAAAAAAAGTATTTTTTATGTAAAGTACCAACTTCTAATATCAAAAGGCATATCCTGTCAAATACTGCTTATTTATAATTAAGTAGATGGAAGAGATGAATCTTTAAATGGTAGTTTTTAATAAGTATAGAAGAACTTACAGTAACATACAATTTTTTTATTTTTTTTTTTTTTACATTTCTGCCCATTCAATAAAACCTCAGTGCAATCGGCTTTCAAGGCATAGCACCTTCAATGACCCTGAAGAGTCACAGTCAGAGCCCTTCTGCTCTCTGTAATGCTGAATAAATTAAAAGCAATTGGTTTGCTCTTGGTCACCTCAGAGCTCCTCTTCAGAATACAAGAATCTTGAATTCAAGCAGATGTAATTAATTAAATTGCCTGTCAAGAGACAGGCGATTTAATTGAAAAGCTCAAGCTTATTTCTTCAAGAAAACAGTATTTAGAAAGTAAGTACCGGCAAGCTTGCAGAGTAACATATCCAGCATAAGCATATGCAGTTCTGCATCTATGCACATAAGTAATAAGACCATGTTCTGAGCTCCAGGCAGCTCATCAAAAAATCTAAGGCAAGCCTCATAACCCTCAGACAGTTTTCTATTTGTCATAGTTTTCAGTGTGTTACACTCTTCATTTTGCTGGTTGTAGAATCCCACATGTAAAGAAAAATTTAAAATGCTATGTTTAGACACTCAGTGAAAAATAATCAGCCCTCTGGACTCTTAAAGCATAGAAAAGGAGAGCAGGCAATGACACAAAGGAAAACCTGAATCTAACCATCAGACTACATTTTATTTATTGAAGACAGCAGTGCAATGATAAGAGCCTCTGCTCACCTCTCGTGCAAGAAAGAGTTTTCAGATTTTGAGTCCAAGTTGTACAAATGTGTGCATATATATGAAACTATGTATGCACAGTCTAATAAACCAAGCAAAGTAGGCTTAATTTTAACAGCAAGGTAAGAGACAATTCAGGGAACTTTCTGACTATTCTATCCATCCATTTTTTCCCCTTCCTTTCTCAAAAGGGACATTCAGATCAAAGGCAGGAAAAAGAAAAACAAGAATAACCATGTAATATTTAGAACTAAATATACTAAAGGCAAACAAACCCAAAAACACTCAAAAAAAATAAGCAACAACTACTTCATTTACAATTTATTTTCTATTTCTCTTCAGGACTGATCTTCATATTGGTAGATCACAATTCTGGGAAGAACTAAAAAATTCCAAATTCTTTGAGCCAATAAAATTAATAGCAATTCTAAATTTGCCTACGAAGGCAAAGAAAGCCTATGTATACATTCGTTGTTTAGGGACTTGTGTTTTACTTCATTTATCATGGATAATACAGTTTAAACATTTATAATTCTTCATTCAATCTCATAAAGCTGTATAGAATCCTTTAACTTTGATCTTGTCTACAATGAAGAAGTAATGCATAACAAGCTAATATGTGAATTCAGGGTGAAATAGCTCTTCTGCACTAATATTTCATGTGAAAATTAATTCAAGTAGGTTTTCGTGCAGCAACCTAGACCTTGCCTACCACAACCATTCCAGGAAGTTAATTTTCATGAACTTCCTAAATGCATTTCGCTGAATTCCATTAAGCTCACTTTAATTCTGAACTGAGTACCCAGTTTAAATTCCTGCCTTAAAGAATTGGAATTTATCCCAAATGTATTTGCACATCCAAGCTTATAATAGAGTAAATGCCTTCACAGAGGTAGGACCCAGGACTTAAAAATCATATTCTATTTTATTCCACACTGACTCTTCCATGCAGAGGAGCCTGTAGATATTTAAATGACTAATGTTTATTTACCTTTATGATTGTACTATTCTGAGGAAATTTCAGTAAGTTTTTAAACAATATTTTAATGTTCTTGTTCAGTTAATTTTCAGAACTTTCTTTTAACTTTCATCTGGTGCAACAGGTCCTGAAATTAATTTCCTATTATTTAAAACACTGTTTTTCCCCAGTAGAAGTTAGTTTAAAAATGTGGTATGATAACAACACCCAAACATACACCACTTTAAAGGAATCACTTCCTTCAACAGCTTGAATTCCTGAAGGAGTGGTTCTTGACTTTTTGAGCTTGATAAGAGATAGCCTAATCACTACTTATCTCACAATAAATATCTGCATTTCTATACTTATATAACCTCTTATACTAATAACCAATCACTGCAGAACAGTCTCTGTTATGTTTGCATAAAACTTACTTTTCAGAATGAAGTAATGAAAAATGATGAAGAAGTTACGTAGGGGCTTACATTATAAAAACTTAAAGTTGCATAAAGGCTTATAAGTTAAAAGTTACAAGGGAAGCTTGTGCTATTTAAGTATTTCTTGTATGTGGTGCATTCTTGGTTTAAAGATTTCAGGAGTGAAATGAAGTAGTTGCAACATGAATAGTTCTGGAATCCTTTGAATTCTTACAACTGAGATATTTTTCCTTTCTACAAGAAGGAGAGGTAAAGAGTGCCTTATCAGAGTTCACTTCTGCTTTATAACCAGTGTTCTACAACCAGATTTGTCTTCACTGTATTAAATTAGGGATGTGTACACTGGTTAAAATAGTAGCATCAAACTGGTTATTGAAAATTTAACTGACACTTCAAGCTTTGGAGCAGAATCCATGCCAGTAAGGACAATTATAACCTTCCCTTCTTAGTTCTGTATCATAAACTACTGGCGATTCTGAATGACAGCAACAGTTATCTTAAAAATGACAAATACTTCAGGACTACTATATGAAAAAGAAAATTTCACAATACAAAAGTCACACAGTAAGGCAGTGGCCTATGCAAAAATGAGTTGCCGGATTTTGACATTCAGTCACGTATTTCCTTTTACCAATCGCAAATAAGGTACTGAATCATTTGGAATTCAGAATCAATCTTTGCAATGAATCATTATGTGATTCATTTAATTGCTGCATTCAATTTTACGCAATCCTCCCTTTACCATTCTGAAATCTATGCTCACAACAGTTGAACTATTTTATTGTATTAAAACAAGTTCTTCATGACCTATTTGCTATGCCTGTTAAAGTCTTAGCTTAAAGTGCATAACTATATATGTAGAAGCTGTCAAAAACAAAACAAACAAGAACCAAAACCCCCAACCAAACCAACAAAAAATTGCCCTAAAAACCTTCCTAAAATTCAGATTTGTTCCAGCAACGGAACCATCAGTGACGTGAAAATTATGAATAGCAGCTGTTAAAAATTTGAACCACTTCTAGAATCAGGAATTACTCCCTCTGTCTTGCTGCAAATCAATAATTAACCTTTTTTCCTCAATCCAAACCTTTCTATCATATTTCTTCAAACAAATCTATGCAGATCTAATAAGCTTTGACAGAATGTTCATCCAAAGTATTCTAATGTCATATCTGAATTAAGTCCTGGGCTTTGGGGAATATACTACTAGCCTCCGTTTACAGACAGCAACTCCCTTAAGGATGAAATATCCTGTTTGCTCATCACTCCAAAATTGGTTTTGATCTACCAGTCAGGACTTCTGCTATGTTATCAAAAATCAATTAAAAAACCTCTTCTTTTCAGAGACAAAAATGTAGAAATTAAATCAAGCCGTGCTTTACAACTTCTGTTCTCTTGCACTGAGAACATGTTTCATCTGGAGGGATTTTTGTTTATATTGTTTATATTAATTCTAAAGGGATGAGATCCAACCTTTAAGGTAAGATGAACCAAGATACTGGTGTAACGACAAGTCTGTCCATCTTCCCACTTCTACCATAGCGTTCTATTGGAAACAAATAGCACCCTACTCTTTCCTGTAACTCATACAATCCATTTTAAACATAATTTTTTAAAAATATTTTCAACTGTAAGTTTGTTTTTTTTAAATACTTATCTCACAGCTAGAGAAGATGCTATATAACCAATCAGTAAATGAAACTTCATTAAATGTTTAACAGCACTTAATTTGGCTGTGACAAACAGTACGTGTATGCTCTCACTGAAGGAATTTCATAACCTCAGACCAAATACAGGCTGTTCACAAAGAAGGAAGCTTGGGTCATCTTAACAGTAAGTAGGTAAACTGCAGTAGGTACCCTTTAGCCTGTGCATGCAATCCACAGGAAGACACACGCTCTTACCTTAGAAGTACTGGAAGTCAGACATTTCATTCTGAATGCCTGATTTACAAGTGCATCCATAGAATGAATGTCTGTACACACAGTCTAACTAGAATAATACTCTAATAAATTAATTGAGCTGTATTTTAAAACCGGTAATTAATCAGAAGGTGAGATTAAATGATCTTCGGAACATTTCTGGCTTTCAGAATCCATAAAAGCACTGACCGTTATATAAGAATTATATACAAGGTTACACAAAATTCCCAAGATGCGAAGATAAGCCTAACAAACTTAGTATTAGTCCTACTGTCTACTGCAATCCTGGAAAGCACTGTGTGTACCTGTAAACAAAACTGAATTATAAAAGTAAATTACATTAACAGAATATTGTTGTGCAAACTATGTCTAATTACAACTTGTAATTTTACTCTGCTACAGCTAAGATGCTAAACACACTAATATTTTTTTCCTATAGCCAAAAACAATTACTAAAACCAGAACACATGGGAGAGACCCAAAATTCGGTAGTTGGAGACAATCTTGTTTTCCGAAAACGATAATTACCTTCAGTGCTCTCCAAAGGACAGGTCGATACAATCTGTAGAGCATTTCTTCAACTCCTTGACGAACTTTACTTTGTTTATGAAAATAACTCAGCATCTAAGAAAAACAAACAAACCAATCCCAAAAAACACTTTTAACAGTACTTTCTACATTCAAGGAGTTGTCTGATTTCATCATTTATATAAGACCAAAATGTTTTCCATACTATGGAGAATGATAAACTACACAATATTATTTGACCCTATATTTTATTTAAAAGCCTAAAAAAATCATTTTAAAAAGACACAGATCTAATAAATATCACATTTTGTAACTCTACAGATTCAAAAAATCTATACAAATACATATAACTGAGAAATAAAATCATGGCTAGAGTCAGTTTCCCATCAACCCCTCATTTTTTCTTACTTTAATAACAGAGTTTTTTATTGTAACTGGCAAAAATGATTTGAAACCGTGTAATTATCAACTACAGATAAATAAGCCATTTATTTGTTACGAACAAAGGAACATTAATTGTTAATTAGGATTATCCAAATACAAATCTACAAACGTAATACATTTTTTATGCATTGATGAAAAGCAAGTTCACTCCTTGTGACTTAGAATTGTACTTAGGTAAAGCCCCTTTTATTTTTTTATCTGACTTAAGCAGTCAAAACAGGAAAGTAGAAGACAAGAGCAGAAGATGAGAAAGGAAATAATGTAATTCCTCCACCCAAAACAATGGGCAGTTGGAAAAGAAGTTGACCCTCTAGTGGTAAGTCTCCTCAGATATCCACAGGTGCAGCTAAACAGGGAAGACTGTGAATAGCATCTATAGAAACAACACTACTGTGGAAGAATTCCTTTTCTCTGGTTTTGAAATACACTAAAGACACGGTACATTTTCTAAGAGACCATGTAGCTCTTATTTATACCTGAGAACAACAGATCTAACCCAGGATTAATGGTAAATCAGTACTGTTTGTAATAGAGTTCACTATTACAGTGAGTATCAGATACTTTCAAAACAGACATCAGTTTTATAATCAGAACTTGGAATTCAGGAGAGTTGTAGATGTTGCTTCCTCCCTGCCCTGCCCCTACTCTTTCAATAAACTAGCCCAAACTTTGCTCAGGTGAATGACTGTGGTTACTCACTCTCCTAATTGCTACAGGAACTTCGGGATTCTAAAGGACGCATTTTAAATCAAATTCTTTCATATTGAAAAAGAGCGTATCATTCAAATTTATTTCAAGACCTGCTTTTCTCACAACTCGAAGACAGTTTTATTTACATCACTGCCCTCTTTCAAGATGGCAAGCTTCTGAATCTGAGAAACATGAAATACCCTGTCAAGCCATCAATCAGGAATCAGAGGAAAAGGGAATCCACTATAGATATGAGAATCTATTTATTTTTGATTAAAACCAAACCAAACCAAAACCAAATTACAAAAACAATTTAGGATTGTATACTGATATATCAAGCTGTATATTGCACGTACTATACACTCTACCTTCCATATATTTGGAAGAAAAAATGGGAGGTGAAAGGGCAGAGATCAAATTCAAAAGCCTTGTCTTGAAAAGCTTTCTGCAGTTCTCATTCTGCTTCAAATGTTTAGCTCATGAATAAAAGCCACAGATAGACAATAAGAATTTGTAACTGTATCAAGGCTTCTCGCTATAAACATATATACAAAACCCTCATATATATCAAAAGAGAAAAAAAAAATTTAGTTTCAGACACATCTACTAAATTTGCCTCAAAGAGTTTATGACTTTTCATTCCAGTGATCAGCTACAGAAAGGTCAGTTCTCTGTGTAAAGAAAAACTTAGACAACAGACAACAAAGCCTATTTCTGCTGCAAAACTATAAGCAGATTCCTCCTAAAATTTGTTTACAATTGTTTCTCAGAACAGTATTGGTGGTGGGTCAGCTCCAAGCACCACACAGTCAGTCACTCACTCCTCTCCTAGTGGGGCAGAGGAAGAGAAAACTCATGGGGCAAGACAAAGACAGTTTAAGAAGCAAAGGAAAGCAGAAGAGAAAAAAAACCTCCAAAGTGATGGAAATGCAATCATCATCTCCCATAAATCCAGTGTCCAGCTAGTCTCCAAGAAATGTTTAACTCCTCAAAATCCACTGTCCCTCAGTTTTTATTGCCAAGCATGATGTTATATGGCATATAATATCCCTTTGGTCAGTTTTGGTCAGTGGTCTCAGCTGTGCCCCCTCCCAACTTCTCACTCCTTCCCAGCCTTCTCAGCCGGGGAAACGACATGGGGAAGAGAAAGTCTTGATACCACACAAACACTGCTCAGCAACAGCCCAAGCACTGCTCTGTTATTAAGACAGTTTTAGTCAGCAAATCCAAAACATGGCACCCAAAATATGGGCTACTGTGAAGAAAAGTAATTCCATTCCAGCCAGACCTATTATACTGTTTTGGTATGAAATAGAAATTTTCCACTTCATAGTAACGGATTTGATGCTACTAGCTCATGTCATGCTCTACAGGAACTTACCTCTCTAACTTTAGCATGCACAGGAGAGCTTCTGGGAAGATGAATTCCATGATGCATGAAATCCTGAATGCAGTTATGTTCCAGTATCTACAGTAAAATCACACAGATGCTACTCTTAACACAAAATAAAACAGTAACTACTGTAGCCTGTGCAGCAACTTATATTTTTCTTTAAGACAAACAACTGAAAATAGACTTTGATATTATTTTTTTACTTGGCTTCTGCTTGGCCCAAATTCTTCCACACTAGGAGCCTCTGCTTAAATGGATTGTCAAGATTTCAGAATATACAATTAATCTGATTCTTAGAATGAGGTTTGAAATTCAAAAGCACCTCCACATGGTAAAGAAGAATTATGTAGTACCTGAAATTTGCTGCAGCATCATTGTGATGCTGTAATTATGCTTTTGATCATAATGGAAATTTGAAATAATGGAAATCCACAAAAACTAGATAAAGATTTAACTTATCAAATAGACTTGCACATACTGAAAAAAAATACTCAGTATATACTCAATACTCAATAACTCAGATAACTAGTGTGTTTATGAAAAAAATTGTGTATATGCATAGTTGCATGAACCAATATATCAGCAGCACAATTAAAGGTGTTTAAATGCAACCAAGTTGATCACAGTGGGCGAATATTCAAAGGGTGACATGCTGTTATTCTTTGACAACACTGAAAAAGCCCTTTCCTTAGGGAAATAATTCCTTAAGGCATGTTTAGGAATTTTTCTGAGGTTGAAAAGTCACGTATCTTCTCCACTTTGAAATTCAGAACTATCCAAATGAAATTTCAAGCATAGTATTACCTCTAAGAATTCTCCTGACACCTTCTTCCAGGCCCTGAAGTAAACTTCTGAAATGTATTCCATCAAGGATCTGTTAACACAGAGGAAACACTCTGAAGAAAGCATCCTAACTATAGCTATGTACAATTCACAAAGGTAACAACATAAAGTTTTTGATAAATACGAACGTTATCCTTGATTCTGTGTATCAGCATTATTTTTAGAAGAAGAAATTATCTTGAAAGTCTACACTGATAACTACAGAAAAATCAAGTTAATTGTTAATTAATGAACTAGAGCACTATAAAAAACACAGGAAATATCTCTTAGGGTGGAAAAGTCAAAACATTAGCACAGATATTTTACCATTTATCTCACAATAAATGCCTTGCATTCTTATCAAGGTGTACAGGTACACATTATTATAACTGAAAGCATTAGGAAGCCTCTGATTTTAACATGAAGAATTACTTCTGTAATATTTCACTGAATAATCAAGGGAAAAAGAAAATCCATGTTTTTCATCCACCAGTCAAGTTCTCAGGCAATGATCCTGAAAGTTGCTTCTTACTGGAATGTCTCTATATAAAGTCTTACCAAACTAAAGTGGAGGTTGCTCATAGGGAAAAATAAAAACACCTTACAAAAGCAGAAATGGACCTGCAATTCTCACACAAACACTGCAAATAATGCGTCGCAGTTTATATGAAAGTCATTTGCTTTAGCCAAAGCTAAATAAGCATTTTACTACACCTATAATTGTACACAGAGGCATGTCAGAGCAACTATTAAATGAAGTAGCTAAAACAATATAGTACTTATATTCAGCAGATGTGAAGGTCTCTGGATTCTGATATATTTTATCAATATACTAGATATTTTGGAATTGGAGACAAACAAGATTTTAGCCAACCTCTTAACGAT
The DNA here is from genome assembly GCA_013398155.1 of Pedionomus torquatus. Classification (NCBI taxonomy): domain Eukaryota; kingdom Metazoa; phylum Chordata; class Aves; order Charadriiformes; family Pedionomidae; genus Pedionomus; species Pedionomus torquatus. Next base: position 189,787 of record VZRU01001709.1, read on the forward strand.
CATTAAGAACTCTAACTGTGATACATACCTTGGAAAGAACTGTAATTGGTTTTTAACAGTTCCATGTATCATTTTAATGAAGTTTACATTCCAGCTGAACAAAAAGCTCAAGAATCTTCTTCCCTGTTGGGAGGGGAAAAGAGGGGGAAAAAAAAAAAAAAGAGAAAAAAAATTAAAAAAAAAGGAAGTCAACCCCCAAAAGAACACCAAAAGCCACCTCAAAACCAAAACAAAATTAAAAAAAAAAAATCAGTAAATGCAAGCTTAAAGATCAAAAGAAATGACACCTTTAATTTTAAAAGCAAAGATGGGATTGTTGCAGGAAAAGAAAAAAAAAAGGTAAGATTCTTAATTTTAAAACAAAATTCAAGCATTATTGTTACTTAAACTGTAGAAAAAAGGCAAAACAAACAAAGATGTGGATTACATATCTGTCTGCATTTTTTTCAATGCCCATTCTGTTTTGGTGTGACTTCAAGTAGCACCCCATAACGATAAGGGACTGTGCAACTCAGGACCCTCATCAAGGCCACATCATCAGAGGTCTGTCAAGTGCAATGTCATTCTAGAATGACACTGTAATGACAGTGACGTTACAAACAAAATAGCATGACAACTCTGCCAGCATTGGATGTGGAAACATATCTTGGACAAAGCCACAGAGAACAGCTGGGCCATTGAGGAAAATAAATGTCCTGATTAGGAAAGAACAGTTCCTTTGCTATTGCCTTGTGAAAGGTAATATTGCAAACCTCCTGGAGCTGCTTTAATTCATGAAAACAGAAAAAATACAATTCAGGGGTTTTTTCCTGAGTTAGTTTTCTTCCATATTAGCAAGTTAGAAAAGATGATGGCAAACTTGGTGAACAACAGAATTTTTGCAAGAAAAGGCAGTGAAAGGCTGTGGATGGAGGAAATAAGTCCTTGCTCTTCTGGGAACAGCAAGATCTGCCCATGGAATTAGAGTCTGTGCTGACAACAGCATGTGTGCTGACAGCCTTACTCCGGCATATGCTACAGATGAAGTGAAGGCATGCAGCTTATGAGTCTTTGAAAGATCTGATCATACATAAGGGTGTCAGACAGTTGGACCTTTCAGCTTTCTAGTCAAAAATAAATAAGGAAAATTAATAAGGAGATGCAACAGTAAAGAGCACACTGGCAGAAGTTGAAAAGGTGTACTGAACAACTAGCAGTGGTTCAAAGGCACTTCTGTCGAGAGGTGGACCAACGGTCACGTTCAGACCTATGACAAAATAGAGAATCATCGGAGTTGGAAAGGACCTCTGAGATCACCAAGTCCCAACCATACGCACACCAAAAACCCCTACAATCTTGGCCACTAGAGCATGGCCTGAAGTGCCACATCTACACATTCCTTAAGTATCTCCAGGTATGGTGAGTAAACCTCCTCTCTGGGCAGGCTGTTTCAGTGCCTGACTACTCTTTCAGTAAAGTAATACTTCCTAATATCTAATTTGAACCTACCCTGCTGCAACTTCAGACCATTTTCTCTGGTCCTGTCATTATTCACTTAGAAGAAGACGCCAACACCCACCTCTCTACAACCTCCTTTCAAGAAAACAAGGCTGATGATGCCAGACACACTTTGAGCTAGAATATCATAGAGTAGGGGCAGAGCAAAGGAAGCAGGTAGGCAGACTGCCCTTTAGAGGAACTGATAGCTTAAATGCTTTCAGAACAAGAAGCAATTCAGAAGGTAATAAAAATCAAGACCTAAATGTTGAATACAATGTCAGGATCTTTGTCTGCAGGTCTGGCAGAACCCTTCCCATAGTCAACAAGCGCTGCTTCTACCAAAACAGCAAAACATTGAATGAATAAGTCACTTATCTCCAGCTTTGGTCTTATAATATGCATACTGGATTCCCACTGTTGCACTGTCCCATCAACATCCCTAACAAATCAGAAAGTCAAGGGAGTCTTGACTCATAGCTCCTGCCTCAACAAGGCAAAGATAAGGTCAAACTCAAATGTATCTCATCTTCTACAATCCCAAGAGCAAGACATATAAGGAAAAGTCACAAAGTAGACTTCAGTAGTTCAACCAATACTTAGCCTTAGATTTCAACAGATTGACCCTGATCCTGAAAATTATAGTAAGTGCCTGCGATTTAATCTGCTGCTTGTGATCAATGGATCTGAAATGGTTACTGTTATCAACAGTCTCAGTATCATGAGAGGTAAACTGGTCACATGTAAATAAGACTGCAAACTTGTCACCTCTGGAGTTAATGAATTAACAGTGTTGAGAATCCTGTACTGCTGAGCACCTGAATATAAGTACAGGTGACTTTGGCAGTTGTATGCACAAAGAGAAGATTAAGAAAGAAGAAGAGCGTAGAATAGGCTACCTCTAAAACACATAAACATGTAAAAAAATATATGCTCTGCAGGGCTCTCCAGCTGCTTGATTGGAAACCTCACCTGAACAGGAACATTGTCATAAATCACACGGGGATATAAATTCAGAGGATTGCTCCACTAATGCAGCCTGAAAATAAGCCTCTGAGAAATATTACTCTATGCTGAGTAGTACAGCCCTGGAAAGGCAGAAAACCTAAACTCCTGATCTTGCAGATCTTGCCAGAAAACCTGATCTTGCAATGTGGCATAAATGTGCAGTTCTCTATCAGTTTAATATGATCTAGAACCAGGATACTGCATTTCTGACCCTCCTCTTCCTCTCAACCTTACATATGATGAACCAGGCCAAAACCTGATGAACCATTCTGACTGAAAAATAATCGCACTAGGAAAAATCTGATCAGCTACCTCCTTCAATCAACCCATGACCATGAGCATTCATACCATGGAAAGGAAAATAGGAATGCTAGCCCGTGGCAACACAGGATCATTGCAACCTGGACTTACAGGAGCTTAAGCTGCTACAAAGCTATGCTCTGGGAAGTGTACTCTGAAAAGAATTAGGTATATTTTTCTCAGGAACTGTAGAAAAAGCCTGTGGACACCAAAGAAAATATTATCCGATATATGAGTCCAGTTTCATCTCAAGGCAATTCATACATCACGTTTATATATTTGGTATGACTATTGGCATTTTAGAAATAGACACAGAACATAAGTAAAAGGTTTTGCAGGGATACTGGGGGTGTGTCGGAAATGGTGCTACAAGAAATCTGCCATTAGCAAAATGAGCCAGGCAGGGAAACTGGAGAACGCACATAAAGTGGACTGTCACTAAAGCTAAACTCCCTCATCAGGTCAAAGGAGGTGGGAGGCGATCCTTCCCCTCTGCTCAGCACTGGTGAGGCACATCTGGACCTTTGAGTTCGGTGCTGGGCTCCCTAGTAAAACAGAGATATGGAGCAAGTCCAGCAAAAGGGCCACAAGAATCATTAAAGGAGTGGAGCATCTCTCATACAAGGAGAGGCTGCAAGAGCTGGGCTTGTTAAATCTAAAAAGGCACAGGGGAATCTTATCAGTGTATATAAACACTTGACAAGGCACATCAAAACAATGGTGACAGATTCTTCTCACTGGTGCCTGTGACCACTCCCTTTTGTCCTGTCACCAAATTCAAATACAAAAAATTCCCCTTAAATATAAGGAATTATTTTTTTAATTTCTTTTTTTTTATTTTCACTATAGGGGTGACTGAACACTAGAGCAGGTTGCCCAAAGATGTTGTGGAGCCTGCAACCTTCAAGATATTCAAAACCCAGCTGGACACAACCCTTAGCAACCTGCTCTAGCTGACTTTGCTTTCTGTACGAGTGTTGGACTAGCTGATCTCCAGAGGTCCCGTCCAACCTCAAACTCTAACTTTAACATAAATGCTCACCAATATAACTTACTTAGAAAGAATCAGAAGAAGAATTAGGAACAACTATTATTTCCTCTCCCTCCCATATTAAAGCCTTTTAGGGAAAAACAAGCAACCGCCAAACCCAAACCTAGAATATTCCTAAAGAGCTACAGATTAAAATTAACAAAAAGTCTGAGAATGGCTAAAGCATCCTTGATTACATGCAAGCGCTTATCAGGCTTAAAGATAATGAGACTGTAGCTCTTTCAGGTACTGGAAGGCCTGCAAAGGGAGATCCCCTACCAAATTCTACCCACTACCATAATCTCATAAGCAGGTTGTGACCAGAACTGAATCTGGCAACAGACTATGGACCTGCCAGCTGCACTGTCAGCCATTGTAGCTCTTTGTAAAGTGGCTTAGGCTAATAAACAGTAATCAATAATTTTAAAAAGGTATTCTCTGAAATTAAGGAAGCTCCCTAAGCCCACTCAAAAAAATTTAGCACTCAGAATTGATGCCTGGCAAGCAGTATCAGTAGTTCAATGGAAAGAACTGCTGAGAAGATTGGACATAATCAATATGAGTCTATATACATGAACAGTGGTTTAGATGTTTCACCTTTATCGGAAAGGAATGGATGGACTAACAGAATGCAAATTCAACTCCCAGCTGGGAGCTGCTACTTTCAGTCAATTCTTCTAGCCATAAAGCTAAAGATTCAGGATTAAGTATTTAAACCACTAACAATCATATGCCAGTCCGGAGTGCAGTAAGGCTCTCTCCCTATCTACCTAGAAAGAGATAGGCAGATGAAAAAGAAAATGTAACAAAATGTCAAGAGACCAGAAATCATGAAGAGAGAGGAAGAACAAAAATTTGGGCAGAAAAGAAAATGCGCCAAGCGTGACTGAATTTGCATACTTGTGGGGAACAGAAAGGATGTATTTTGATATGCCAGGAAAAAGACTCAGTACCAAGTCTGATTATTACTACTTCTTCCCCCCCAAAAAATAAAATTTCATACTGCAGGTTGCATTTCACCCAAAGATTCTTTAGAAAAAATTATGTGTAGTAATTAATATGTGTTTTATTAGAAATCTCGCAACACATGGAAGAAAAAAAATAACTACATGAAGTTGTTTCTGAAGTCTAGATAGCAGTTCCACTTTACATATATAATTCCCAATTATTTACTCTGCCTATATGAAAATGAAATATTAAAAACGATGCAGTGGATACAAATAAAACAAAGAAAATTAATATAGAATCAGCTACAGCATTTTAAGTACTGTGACGAAGAACACATACAGGTACGTGCTCTTTCAAGAGGACAACAGATGACCTAAAATGAAATATACCAAGGACATAAAACCAAATACAAAAGCATCTTCCCTCTTTTCACTCATGTTTTCTCTCCTTCCTTTCACACATCTCTCACTGCCTTAGTACATCCCAATTTTAATCCAAATATTTTAAAAACACGGTGTGTAAGCAATAAAAAGATAAATTTTAGTGTCTGTTATCCAAAACCTGGTCTTCTCAAACATTTCACCTAATTCACTGTCTGACTCTGTCCTCTACATACTAAATGAACAAGTGTACTTTGACAACAAATCTCATAAAACACTGTTGTATTTACTACTAATTTTGTTAAATCTCTGTTTCACCTTAATAAATATTTCACTACTACTCTCTTATGAGTGAAGTCAATTGCTTCACCTGAGACAACTCCCTGCCAGCATTTTTAAAACCCTCTTTGCCCACAATGATGTAGCACAGTCATTTTATGATGCAGAGCTCATTTTATGACATAAATTCATATATTCCATGAAAGGAAATATATATGTATTTCAAACAAGCAAGGAGTCAGAACTTTGGAGCCAATGTCAGGTTTTCTTGTCACCTAACCAGAAAAAAAGGTTGGATACTAGTATCTTGATGCACACTAAAAACTATAATACACTAAATCTTCACTGAGATAAACCCAGGTTGTCAAAATAATTCTCAGTTTCTTTTTAAAATAGAGTATGGCAATGCAACTTTCTAAATGGAATCACTTAGAAGGGTAACTATTTTGCTAAAAGATCTGTCTCCAATAAAAGAAGAACTGCTATGAAGAAATTAAACCAGGGAATGGTTTTAAGTATTGAGAGACACACACTGGAATCAAAGCACTTGGTTCTTATCATCTCAGGATACAAGAACATGAGTGATGACTTAAACATATCCTTTTATATTTATGTCAGAAATAGGAATAAGGGGTTTCCAAATGAAACAGAACTATCAGCCATTCATAGCTTGGAGTCAGAGCTGATTTGTCTTGTAGTGCTACCTACTGTAGTGTAAGAAAAGGCTTAATGCAAAGCCATTAAAAGTAACCAAAGCCCACACACATAAAACTCACAGTAAGATAAAAGTTTGCTTACCTCTTCTTTTTTGATGTGTTTTACACTCATAAAACACTGAAGCAACAGGTCCTTGACCTCATTACTCTCCTCCGAATCGTAATCAAAACAAAGTAATGTCTGATGTAGATTCCATAGACGAACAATATCTGCACCCTGACAGGAAAAAAGCCCCCTTATTATAGTGAAGTAGGTATAGCTTCAAAGTGAAGCATTTAAAGGTTTTTAAATAATTTCAAATGCATTGTTACAGATTTAAGATTTTCAGATTGTAAAATTATGAACATTAATTGACTTTCAAATGACATTGGAGGAAAAAAAAATTACAAAAATGTGTGTAGCTGCATAAGTATTAACTTCCAACCACCAAAGATAATATAAATACAGAAATTCTTAAATACAGAAAGAAAGCTGCTATTTCATGCAAAATAGATGAAAACTGTATTATTCCCCTTTTGAAACTTTATACAATGACAGCAGTCAACTGTCAGGGAAAAATAAAAAAGACAGACATAAGTAAAGGAGATATTTATTGGGTTAGTGCAAAAGATGTATGCCACGGTACTAACTCACACATTTAAACAAAGAATTTCCATCCATTAATTAAGAAATAAGAGAAATTATTTGTAGAGAGATACAGAATAACAGAAAATGAAGCTTCCCACATCAGTCTCTATGAGTAGTTGAACATAGTACTTAAAACCTGAATTAATTGAGCTAATTGCTATTTAAACCTTCATCACTGGATTTCCTAAGTGAAGAAATTAAAAAAAAAAAAGTAAGAAAGCCAGTTTGCCTGTGAAGTTGATGCCAAAAGTCTGTAAAGTTTGTTATAAAGAAGGCAACATTTGAATAAATTGCTTAGGCAGGAAACACCAAAAAGACACCTTGTGACCAACCATATCCAAGGTTTCATTAGCTGAGAAGCACTAGGACATGGAAAACAAGTTAATCTGACATAAATGGTATTTTGGAGGGATAATCTTTCTTGGAATATTCAGTAATAATTTAAAAGTCAATATAGCTTCAGTATACCGTAGCAACACTAGCCAGGCTTTTTCTCAGCAGAATGATAAATAGAGTTTTCCCAAGCTGCTCCTTGCCTTCCAGGCTTTTCTCCCACCACATTTCACATACACGTTGGATGGCACTCTGCAGTGTTTTTTCAGGTTCAGGTGATGCCAGAAGAATACCTACAACAGTAATAAAGTAATTATTTATTGCCATGAACCAAGGCATTCCTGCAGAACATTAGCCTATCAGTACACTAGCTATACCTCACAATGTCAACCAGTTCTTGCCCCTTTTATATATCTTAACGATATATGATATGAGCTGATTCTCATTGTGAGTATTTATGCAGCTTTATTAATTCTTAAGGTTTTAGGAAAGTTTTTGGATCAGTAACAATAAGCCAAAGTTAGCAATGATCTCACACTTTGCCTTAGAAATACTATAAGCTATAGAAAAAGGGAAGTTATCTATCACTGGATAAACGGTTGGGAGAATGAAAACTACTTAAGTTCCAAGCTTTAGATTGCATAACTGATTTTCAAGTAAATGCTCCTTTAATTTTTCTCATTAATAAGAACTCACATCAGTACCTACTTTCATCCAGTAAAGTCTCTTCCACAGGCCAGTCAGATCAAACAAAAAGCCTCATATACTCATCTGCTAAAAACCCAGTATAATGCTGTATTCTGTAACAGATAAGTACGCACCATTTAATATAAAACCACATTCTAGAAGAGCTTTGTAGTTTACAGTTTCATCCAGTGCAGGTATGGAAGCAGTAACTACAGCTGCCACTCCTTGGATCACAGCAACAATTTGTTTCTGAAAGAAAGCAACGTTGAGGAAACAATTCTGCAGTTTACTTTATACACAGAAGATAATTATGACAAGCAATAATCCTGATCAACAGAGAGCAAAGCTGAACTGCTATTATGCTCCGATTTTGAACAAAAAGGATACTGGCATCCAAAACCTATCAAATAAGAAGACACAAAAGCACAGATTTTCAATTTGCATCCATTTCAAGAAGTTTGAAAAGGGCTTTCAGCTCCAGCTAGTAGATTACTTGGTGACTGTACACCTGTATTCATTCCTCCATTAAAAACTTTATCTGCATAAAACCACTCAAACACATGTCAACTTCAGACCTAAAAAGATCTTAACTAGCAGGGTCTTGTACAACTCAAACACGTCTAGGGCTGGTTAATTTAGATCCAGTTACATGATTCTATAGATCTCTGTACATATGGTAAATTTTCTACAAGCCTCTAGGTCTGCCACTGCATTTCTCTTTTTCTTCCAAAATTAAATAACCTTTTCCCCCCAAATTCTCCAAACTATGTGGACTGCAGTGCAGAAAGTAGCATATGAGGGGTCTGAGTCAGAGAAATTCTGTCAGCTAAATTTGTCAATCTAGATTTCACAACCTTCATTCAATAAAATGACATAATAAGACAGGTAGTGAATTTCTTATAGCACATGCCAGATACTTAAGGAACATCCAAGAGACCAACATTTGTTTACTGAAACAAAACATAGAAAACGCCTCCTTTTTTTCCAGTGAAAAAACTAAGTCTTCTCTTTGAGATAATTTTAAATCTACTGATAATTAGATAATTAATCTTCTATAATATAGAACAAACATAACCTCAGCTTAACACAAGCATGATAATTAAGAAGGCAGTTAAGTATGGGGAAGAGAGATGATGGAACTGACCTTGTTTGATAACCCTCACATGTTTTCAGATGCTATGAAAATACTCTTTAAAAAAAAAAAAAAA
>VZRU01001710.1:14474-25520 GCA_013398155.1 Pedionomus torquatus
GGTGTAAGTGGATTTCGTGGCGCAGGCTGGGCAGGTTTGTGGTCAGGCTGGTGAGGTGGTGTGTTCAGGTGGGATCTGCTCTGGGTCAGCACTGGTGACCCAAGCTGGTGCTCAAACAATGCCCTTGGAAGTCATGGGTACCATTTAGCAGCTGCATCCCTGGCTCTGAGCTGGGGTTGCCTGGCCGTGTCGGATGCTGATGGGCACATGTGGTGGATTTTGGGGTTGAATTGTGAGGCCATGGAGGATCCCCCATTTTGGGGTGGAAGTATTTTAATTTTATTAAGAAGTTTCAGTACCATGAGAGGCGGCAGCTCTTTGCTGATTATCCTGGTGTTTCGTCTGGGAAGGAAGGGGAGAAATTCCCAGCCAAGGTCCCATCTGGATCTAAGGTGATGGATGTGTGTTAGGTGGGGAGCATGGGCAGCACCTGAGATGGGCAGAGCCAGTTCTGCCCTGCTTGACACAAGGATGATGCCTGTTCCTGGGGATCCAAGAAAGGCTCGGGTCGGTTGAGGAGAGACCAGGGGATTGAGAATGAACTGACAGAGCCAGGACCCACAAAGCCAAGCTGAAAACTCAGAGGCTGCTCAGCCTGGAGAAGGGGAGATGTGGGACTGGCCTGGGAGCGCACAGAGGCTGCAAGAGTGAGGGGAAGCTTTGCTCCTTGTCCTTCCATATGGGCAGGACGTGGCAAGCAAAGGCAGGGCATGGGCACGGGTTCAAAACCACCAACAGGAAAGGCTGTGAAGTGCTGAAAAGCAATTGTTCCCAGGCTGTGTTATCTCCATCGCTGTGTCTTTGGGAAAAGGGAGACAAGTGTCTCCAGGAGCTGGGTTGAAGTTTTTGCACTCGAGCCTTTCCTGCCCTTTGTGTTGGAAATCTTCCCATATCTCTGCCCCTACCCCAAAACAGAGGGGAGCTGGGAACGAGCTCTTGCAGAAAGGAGATCCTCAGCTCTGACTGCTTTGAATGTGAGCTCAGGAGCCACCTGCAGAAGACCCCTCCAAAGGGCTTACCTGGAGGATGAATTTTCCTTTACCCCATGCCATTGCTTCCAGATACAAAGTCAGAGTGTCCCCAGGGTCACGAGCCCTCCTGTTTTCTGCAGGGCCACCCTGGTGCCCCTGCACGTGGCTGCCAGACCTGCCGGCAGAGAGATCCTCTCCTCTCCCCCTTCCTCCTCTCCCCGACTGCCGCCGCTGCGTCAAATCAGCCCGGAAAGGTTAGAGACGGAGGATGAATTTAAAGTGATTACAATCACCTTTTACACAAACAACTCCATCAAATATTAACGGAATGAGAAGTATGAATGACTTAAAGCTGTGTTGCCCTCCAGGCTGCGCAGCTGGAGGAGTTTGCTTCGGCAGGGCTCTGGGGGCTGTTGGCAGTACAGGCTGTGCAGGGAGGGGTGAAGGCCCTGAGATTTGGGGTAATAATGGCCAATTTTGGGTGTTTTTCACCCCAGCAGCTGCATCCTGTTATTCCCCCAATCTTGGGAGCCTGGCTCTTGTCTCTGCCGTGGCTGAGAGCAGACAGTGTTTGGGGAGGGCAGAAGATGGTGGGTTGACCCCTGGCAGGGCTCCTAGGAAGCCAAGGGGCACCCCATGGTGAGATGTCCCAGCGCTGAACTGCCTCTGGCTTGAAGCTACAGCTCTGGTTTGCCTTTGGGCCTAGCTCTTCCCAGCTGTATTTAATACTTCTGTGTTGGAAGAGGCATCAAGAAGCCAAATCCTCCTCTTCAGACCAGGTGGCCTTTGGCAATTCCCCTTCACCCCCATAGCTGCCTTGGGGGTACAAAGTCCCAGCCAGGACCCCACCAGCCCTCGTGTGGCAGCTCTGCTGCACATCCCGTAGTTCCTGCCTCGGGAGCTGGGAGCGGGGCTTCCTGTAGTCTAGAGCAGCCCCAGCTTCTTGCTCTCCCCTTTCTCTGCTCCCTTTCATTAGATATTTATTAGAGAGAAACCCATCTGTATCCTGCATCCCCAGATCAACGGGCCCTTCTCGGTGGTGTGATGAGAGTGTGCTCCTGGCTGCTTCTTCCACAGGGATTTCACCTCTCTCCCTCCTCCTCCTGATCTGGAGGAGCTTTTGCCAGCTGAGTAGTTTGCGGGGGCTCTGGGGTGTCCCTTGGGGATGCTCCAATTTGAGGGAGCACTGGAGAAGTTAGACCTAGGGGGTAGGTTGAACCCTGAATCCCCCAAGGGATTTGCAAGTTGGACATGGAAATAGGAGGACAGAATCGCATCCATGGAGGTTTGCTCATAGAGTTGAGGTGTAAGAATGATTTATGCTGCTGCCATCAGACTGTGACCAACCCATGGCATAGAGGACAAGGTACACGAGTCCTCCTGTCCCCTCAGGCTGGCGCGATGTGCTGGGTTTGGCAGTGCACAGCCTCTCCATCCTGTCCTGCCTTGGGGATGCCCCAGAGTTTGCTCCCTCTTCATTAGCTCTGGGTCCCACCTCCCTCAGCAGCAGCGTTAAATGCATGGGGTTTTGATGAGCAGATGGTCTTGGGGCCATTATCTCCTGCCAGTCCTATCTACATCCCCCATCCCCTGCCCATCTGCCCCGTGCATCCCCGTGGCTGCCCCATGGAGGCTGGGGACAGCCCTGCCCTGGGTCCTAGCTCAGGGTTGTCCCACCTACTGTGTGTGGTTCTCCTGTGCCTCAGTTTCCCCATGTGATTGCTTTGGAAGGCACTGTAAAATCAGCAGCTTGGGCTGGGCTCTTGTGTAGGAACTTATTTGTCGTCCCCGAGCGCGCTGCCCTCCTGGGTACGGGACACTTGTGATGTGACCTGGGGGATGTGAGTGTGTCAGCAGGAACAGCCTGAGGCAGTAAATCCAGCCACGCTGTCAGGAAGACGGAGCCGGGAAGATGAGGGCACCGCCTGCAGCCACCCGCCATCCCCTGGGGCCGTGGCCACACACTCACCCTGTGACAATATATCACCCACAGCCTCGGGAGAGCACCCGCTCGAGCCACTGAGGTTTTTCTCCCGCTGGGGAAAGGCGGTGAAATACATTTCTCTCTCCCACTGGGACAATTCCCTTTGGATACTGAAGGTTCCTGCAGGAGCAGCCCCCAGCAGAGGTGGAGATCAGAGACTGCTGCGATTGGGAATAAGCATTGTGGTGGCACCCACAGCACGGTCTCAAGAAGGGACCTGCCGGGCATGGTCTGCCACACTAGAGTACTGTTTGATGTGGGACCCCGGGCACCCAGCTCACCATGTCCCCCTCCTGTCCCCCTGCCCAGGGATGGGGACTCTTCCTCCGAGATCATGCAGCTGGATTTTGAGATGGAGAACTTCACCAGCCAGTCGGTGACACGCCGCATCATGTGGCACATTGACTACCGGGGCCGCAACCCCCCGCCTGACCTGGAGAAGGTGGTGACGGAGCTGACAGTCATTCAGAGGGACATCAGGGCCATTGTGCCACTGGCTATGGTGAGTGGATTCCTACCTCTGCTTAACTTATCTGCTTTGATATTGAGGATGGGTTGCATCTCCTTGAGGGATCTCCCACCAGCCCATCTGCCCCATAGCACCTATGCATCCATACGTCCCACGCAACCACACATGGGTCCTTCTCTGCCCCAGGGCAGGAGCAGGAGAGGGGCCAGCTGGGATCAGGGACAGGCTTCCCTCTGACCTGATGGTCCCCTTTGCACCCTGTCCCCAGGACACAGAAATCATCAACACGGCCATCCTGACGGGGCGGACGGTGGCCATTCCTGTGAAGGTCATTGCCATTGAGCTGAGTGGCATCATCGTGGATGTCTCTGCTATGGTCGAGTGCAAGTCCAACAATGAAGACATCATCAAGGTGGGTGCAGGGAGGGGGCTCTCATGGCCCTAGTGAGGGACTGAGCTTCCACCGGGGGTGCTGGCACCAGTAGCAGTGTGGGCTGGAACTGGATGAGCTGGGGCTGGTGCCTGAGCCAATGTGCTGCACGGGCCCGCTCCATCCCATGCATCATCCCCTCAGCGACTTCAGTCCACGTGTGCCTCTCCCTGGGATCTGTCGAGAGAAGGACAAGATGCTTTGTCACTGTCCCCGGAGAGGCCATGGGATATTCTGGCGCTGTGCAGGCTGGCACCAGGCAGCAGCAATAACTATGGGTTATCACTGCACTTAGCGCTGATAAGGTGAAATATTGTCACCTCGCAGTGTAAGCTGCACGTTTCCATCAGCGGCTTCACTTGTGCCTCCTGGTGACATTTATCTTCCATTTGGGTGGGACTCTGAGCTGAGCTTGGGCTGGGAGCTGCCCCCAGTGAGGCATGGGGGGGACGAACTGGGCAGCTGGGGATGACGGAGGGAAAAGGGGAGCTGAGGGAGTGGAGCAAGATGGGCTGCACGGGAAAGAAGCCCATAAGGCGAATGCAAAAGTCTCACTGTTGCAGCAGCAGCGGTTGCTCACGCATCCATCCCATGCAGATGATCCTCAAATCCAGCCATGATTTTTCCATCACCAGACCCATTCATCCATATACATTTCTCTATCACTGTATGTATCCCTCTCTCCGCCTGTTCCTATTATTCTATCACCATATCCACCCATCCACTTCTAGACTTCGTTCTCCTGAACACCTCCCACCCCTCTCCCTGCACGCACCCAGCCAGCCCACCCTGCTGTCCACCCTCGGGCAGAGGCGGGGAGCTGTGCTGGGGGTCTGGGCTCTCCCACGTCCCCAGCTTTTGGGGACATTGCTCTTTTTCCCCTTCTTCCCCAACAGCCACCGGCTGCCCTCCCAGGCGAGGGGGTGACAGGCAGAGCCCCAGCCCTGTTGGGACTTGCTGTCCCCAGCAGTGTGTGGGTGGGTGACAGCCAAGTGTCACAAACTGTTTACCCAAGTTCTTGACTAAAACTCCGATCTGTGCGATTTACAGCGCCGGGTCTAATTTATGGAGACCGGTCCTCCGCAGCGTGATAAAACACTAGAGCAATAATACACTTCAGGATGGACTCCAAGACACTTAAACTGTTTAATGTGCTGCCTTTCTACTCGTAAATCTATTTACACGCTGTCCCCAGACCTGGGGGGGGGGCAGACACATGCACACAAGCTGGGATGAATAATGCATGGAGCAGCCCTCCGGCCCCGGCTTGCCTCCTGCTCGCATCCCGCTCGCCGCTCGGAGCCCTCTGCAATTTCTCACTGAGTTATTTTGTGCTTGCGCCGGAGCTTTGTTTCTGAGGGAGCTCTCAGTTACCTGCTGAGGTTGGGGAGTATGATTGCGGTGTCAGGGCTATAAACCTGTTACATAAATCAAAGCTTACATAGTGGGATGCGCTATCTGTTACTGTAAAATATTTAACATGAGGGAGGGCTGGGGAGCTGCTTCTCCCCACAGCGCCTGCAGCTCAGTGGGGGTTGCTCTTGTGTGTCATGTGGAGGGGAAATGTCTTGGACCTGGTGGCCGTGGCTGTGAAGGTGCCAGGGCCACCCATGAAGGATGGTGAGAGAGCATGTCTGGGAGTTGTCACCCTCATCCCCTTCTTTGATGACACAGGGTGACTGTCCATGCTCAGCCCAGAGAGGAGGACCTCATCGCTCAAGGCAACATATAAATAAGTCCTGTTCCCTGTCTGTGTTATGATCTCAGGGACAGTGTATATGCTGAGGGACCCCCAGGAGGCTGGACCACCAGCCTCGGTCAATGGAAGATGCTCAGCCGGATTCTCAGCCTGTCATGTGAACCACTGTCCAAACCTGCCTGAGGATCCACCAGGAGCAAGTCAGCTCACGGGAGCTGAGCCTTGGGGACATTGGTAACCCACAGCCACCACCAGGACCTCTGGCTGGCCAACATGGGATCCTCTGAGCTGTGGTGTCTCTTCCCACTTCTGAGGGCCTTGGAGAAGATGCATCCCCTTGATCCCATGCTTGAGGCTGTGCCAAGGGGGGAGCTCCTAGCTGCAGAAGTGGAGCCAGCAGTGCCTTGGCTCGGAGCCCGGGCAGACCTCAGCCTCTTCCCGATGCCTTGCTGCGAATCCGGGAAGTTTCTCTGAACAAGCGTGCACTTCATTTAAAAGCTAATCTGCAGTCACTCCATCATCAGGACAGCCCTGATGTGCTGGGATTTTCCGTTGTTGTAGTTTCAACCCCCCCCAGTTGCTAAGCAAGTGGTCCCCAGAAGAAGATGCCGGGGGGATTTATTAGCTAAGGTAATGCAAGCAGCAGCCCATCATATTTATTGTGATAAATGGCACAATATCCAGAGCATTCTGTTGCTGGAGGATTTGCCTGGGAGCTCATCTTTATTCAGCCGCCGCCCTGCCAGAGATGAGATTGTCTTTTCAGACATGCTGAGCTGGTATCTCCGATAGGAAGACAAGGAACAAACCTTCCTGCCTTGCACGTCCCTCCTGGGCCTGGGGAGCGGGGACTGTCTGAGGAGCCCAGGTTTTGTGCTCTGCCTCCTCCACTGGTCCCAGGGACCATGGGCACTTCATGGTGGGCTCCTGCAGCTGGAACGTGGAGCTCTTTGTAGAAGTCAGGCACTGGTCATGGGCTCAGAAGTCGAAAGTTCCTGCAGCTGAATGACCAGAAGTGCCCAAAGCTAAGCTTTCTTAGCCCAGAAAGCCAATCTCATCCTGGGCTGCATCAAAAGATGTGTTGCCAGCAGATCCAGAGAGGGGATTCTGCCACTTTGCTCTGGTGAGGCCCCACCTGGAGTCCTGTGTGCAGGGCTGGAGCCCTCAATATAGGAAGGATATGGACCTGATGGAGTGGGTCCAGAGGAGGGCCATGAAGAGGATCAAAGGGCTGGAGCACCTCTGCTACGAGGACAGGCTGAGGGAGCTGGGGCTGTTCAGCTGGAGAAGAGGAGGCTCCGGGGAGACCTAATCGCAGCCTTTCAGTACCTAAAGGGGGCTACAGGAAGGCTGGGGAGGGGCTGTTCACAAAGGCTGCTGCGATAGGACGAGGGGTAACGGACTTAAGTTGGAGAAGGGTATATTTAAGTTGAATATTAGAAAAAAATTCTTTACACTGCAGGTGGTTGAGCACTGGAACAGGTTGCCCAGGGAGGTGGTTGAGGCCCCTTCCTTGGAGATATTCAAGGTGAGGCTCGATGAAGCCCTGGGCTACCTGGTCTAGTTGAGGGTGTCCCTGCAACTGCAGGGAGGTGGGATTAGATGACCTTTGGAGGTCCCTTCCAGCCTGGAGGATTCTATGATTCTATGGAGAGAGATGCAGTGATGCCAACACCTCTGCTGTCAGCTACCACGCAGCATAGGCTCAAATCCTTATCAGCCATCAGAGAATCCATGTGGGAGAACAGCTTGTTGGAAATAAGCCCTTCTGTGCTGCTGGGGTGCTTGGTGCATCTGAGAGAGCGACTGTGCTGGTGGCTCAGCAAATGGGCTTTGTATTTCCCCAGCAGCAAACAACTCGGATACAATTCCTGATGGTGTGGGAGGAACATCGCTCGGAGTCAGGCCATGGGGCCACTGCAGATGAGAGGTTGGAGCCTCCCCAGCCTGGTTGTCTGCTCCTGCCCTTGCTGGGAAGGAGGAAGGTGCTGTTGACTCTGGCCTAAGCCGAAACACGGGCAGTGCTGCTGTGGCATCCTCTTAGCTCCTTAATTGGCTCGGCTCAGCTGACAATAAGTGGTCCCCACAGGATGTATTTGTTTTGTAGCAAATTTAACTAACAGCATTTGCATAAATGGGAATTAAAAGCGAAAGAAGATGAACGTGAGGATTCAGGTGGACTCTGGGAAGCTCTCTCTGGGGTTAGCAGAAGGGACAGGGATGAAGCAGTAGTGGGTACTGGCACACAGCTGGTCTGTGCTCACTACCTGTGCCCTCTGGGTGTGACTGGAGGAGATTTTTTTCAGCAAATATCCAGAATGAGTGATTTGCAGCTTCTGTGAAGCACCCATGGGTGTCTCTTGTTCAGGTGCAGTAATGGGGGCCAAAGAAGCTGAAGCTCCAAATGAGGTGTCTGCAAAGGCAGGCAGAGGAGCCGGTTTGGGGGGGAAGCACCTGCTATGGCTATGGTGTGTGTGGGTCCACACCTGACCAGGGTCCTCGGGTCCTGGGTCACCTTTAACCATGTATGTGCTGGGTGAAATTTGTATCCTCCAGCACTTCCTACTTCCAGGCACCATCCTGCTAGGACCTCTGGTGTATCTGCGAGAGCATTGCAACCCCTCATCCTCCTTTCTCCCCCAGGTCTCCAGCAGCTGTGACTACGTCTTTGTCAGCGGGAAGGAGTCGCAAGGCTCCATGAGTGCCAGGGTCACCTTCACCTATGAGCACCTCTCTGCCCCACTGGAGATGACGGTGTGGGTGCCCAAATTGCCGCTGCACATCGAGCTCTCAGATGCCCGACTGAGCCAAGTGAAGGGCTGGAGAGTCCCCATCCTGCCGGACAGGAGGTGAGTGCTGCTCAGCCACTGTGTTTCGGGTCTGTCCAGCCTGGGGAATGCAAGTTGAAGGTGGTGCTAGTGGTCTAGTGTCTTGTTCAGCTACTTAAAGAGTGGGTTTTAAAGATGGTGGAGCCAGAGTCATCTCAGGGGTCTCCAGTGAGAGATCATGGACATAGGTTTCAAGTTTCTATGGAAGAAGGTTGGTCAAACACTAGAACTGGTGGGGAACACCCATCCTTGGAAATGGTCAAAATTCCCCTGGATGAGGCCGGGAGCAGACAAGCTCCAAAGTTACCCCTGCTTTGAGGTCTAGAGACCTCCAGATGTCCATCCCAACCCAAGATACCTTGTCCTCTCAGCTGGTTAGGGAACAAAGATGTCAGCAAACCCTCTTACCGTATGCTGCTAAAGCCCTTGGACACCTCATGGGCAACAGGCATCTTCTTGGCCAGGAGCCACCACGCCTGGGAGAAACCTGCATTTCTCCCTGCCCAACCAGCCCCTCTGAGGGGTTGGGGCTGAAAAGCTGCAGCAGGAGGGAGCTTGGCAGCACTTCCTACCCACTGCCCCATCCCGCAGGTCAGTGCGGGACAGCGAGCACGAGGAGGATGAAGAGGAGCGGAAGCAGAGCCGGGGCTGCGCCCTGCAGTACCAGCACGCCACGCTGCAGGTCTTCACCCAGTTCCACACCACGGCGGCAGAGGGCACGGGGCAGGTAGTCACCATGCTGGGACCTGACTGGCTGGTGGAGGTCACCGACCTGGTCAGCGACTTCATGCGTGTGGACGACCCGCGGGTGGCCCACATGGTGGACAGCTTCACGCTGGCCGGGAGGGAGCCGGGCACCACGCTCTTCAAGGTACCCTCCTTGCCGCCTTTGCCCACCTTGGCCTCTTTGGCTGGGGGTGGCAGGCGGTGATGGGCACCCTCGTCCCCTGCAGGTCGTGTCCCCGCTCATGGAGGCGGTGCTAGGTGAGACACTGGTGACAGTGGCGGAGGAGAAGGTCAGCATCACAGACCTGAAGGCCCAGGTGGTCTCCAGCCTCTCGCTGTCCCTCCACCCCAGCCCCGGCAATAGCCACACCATCATTGCCCGGACGTCAGTGCAGCAGACCCTCAGCTTCTTCAAGCAGGTGAGGCTGGGGGGTGCACTGTGGCTTAGAGGGCCAAGTGGGGGTCTCGGGGGGGTGAGGGCTCCATCTACAACACCCCCATTGCAGATCCTACCCACAGTCATCCTAGCCCCCCACACCACCTGTTCTCCTTCAAACACCTTGGTGATTCCCAAAATACCCCAGAAACCTTCATGTAGACCTATGAACCAGTCCTGTTCAGTCTGGGAACAGGATGCAGGCATGGGGACAGAGGGGTCTGGATGAAATCCTATAGCTCCCAGCCCAGCTCTGGAACCCCTGGGGCTGGGATTTGTGGTGAGCCTGGGCAAGCATGGGGAAAATTTAAGGAAGAACAGTCAAAAGGGAAAAACTAGGTGATGGTTTGAAAAAAACAAGGTGGATGATAGAAAATCAAAGGGTGAATTGGATGGAGAGAAGGCTGGAAAGGAGGAGGGATGGATGGAGGGATGGACAGATGGGTGCAGGTGGGACTGGGATTGTGCTGGGCAACCGGTGCCTGTGTTGGTCCCTGCAGGAAGCGCTCCTGAGCCTGTGGATTTCCTACAGCGACGGCACCACAGCCCCCCTATCCCTTTATGACCCCAAGGACTACAATCTGGTGGTGAGCAGCTTGGATGAGAAGGTGGTCTCGGTGACCCAGGACCGGGCATTCCCCTTGGTGGTGGCGGAGAGTGAGGGCTCAGGGGAGCTGCTCCGGGCTGAGCTGGTCATCTGCGAGAGCTGCCAGAAAACCAAGCGCAAGAGTGTGCTCTTCACAGCCTTGGCCAGCGTGCGGGTCCACTTTGGGTCCGAGGAGGACCCAACCTATGACTATGACCATGTGTCCAGCAAGCCAGGGCTGGTGGAGACAGGGGCAAGCACCACCCTGCGGGCAGAGGTGGATCGGAAAGCAGAACCGAGCGAGGACAGTAGGATGTCCAGCGCATCTCACCCCACCGAGGACTTCCCCACGATCCCCACTGGCTTTGTCCAGGTGACCAGGGGGCTGACAGACCTGGAGATAGGCATGTATGCCCTCCTGGGTGTCTTCTGTCTGGCCATCTTGGTCTTCCTTATCAACTGTATTGTTTTTGTGCTGAAATATCGGCACAAACGCATCCCACCTGAAGGCCAGACCAACATGGACCATTCCCACCATTGGGTCTTCTTGGGCAATGGGCAGCCCTTGCGGGCTCACAATGACCTCTCTCCCCAGCCTGAGAGCCCTGGGAACCCCCTGGAAAATGTCCAGACCTGCTGCCACGGGGACCACCACAGCAGTGGGAGCTCACAGACCAGTGTGCAGAGCCAGGTCCATGGTCGCGGGGATGGTTCTTCGGGTGGTTCCACACGGGACCAGAGCGAGGACCCGCTCAACTCACCCACCTCCAAACGGAAGCGGGTGAAGTTCACCACCTTCGCCACGCTGCCCTCCGACGAGCTGGCGTACAACTCCATCCCCATTGCTGACGAGGAGGACTTGGAGTGGGTCTGCCAGGACATGGGGCTGCAAGACCCTGAAGAGCTTCACAACTACA
>VZRU01001710.1:45300-79040 GCA_013398155.1 Pedionomus torquatus
CACTGCCGGCTCATGTTGAGTCTCTCATCCATGAGCATCAAGCAGCAGTTTGTCCTCTCACATCTGCTCCTGCTTTCCCATGGAGCAGAGCTACTGGGGGATGAAGCCAGAAGGGCTCGCACTTATTCCCAGCAGGAGCAAGAAGTGCTGGTAAAACTCTCTGCATTTCTTGTAGGGAGCAAGTTGAGCACTGAGAAGAAGGGCTGGAGGGAACAAACACACCGAGACCTTGACAAAACCCTGACCCCCAGCTGGGCTGACCACGGGTGATGCTCCCTGGACACAGCTCTGATTTACACCATCTGGGTGGACTGGGGACCTGGCAGCAGCGATCTGGCTGGTTCTTCTGGTAGGGAAGGTGATCAGGACTGTGTTTTTTTTTCTTTTTATTCAAAGCTTCAGGGTTTTAGGCATTCAGATTTATTGACTTTCGCTTAACACAGTGGCTGAGGAGGAGGAAATGGAAGTGAAAATTTCACGGCTCTACAGGAAGGGGCAGATGGGTGGGTTTTTCTGCTTGGAAACCTCTACCTACCTTCCTGCATCTGGCTTCCAAGAGCTCAGTTACCCAGATTGTCACCAACAAGCTCTTCAGGAAGCTCAGAAACACCCACCTCTCCAAGCTGGCAACCTTCATGCCAGAGCTACCTCAGCCCTAGGCATTGCCTTCCTGTCCTTATCCTCCAAAAGGATTTAAAGAAAAAAACACCCTGTTCTCAGCTGCCACCTTCTTGGAAAAAGAGGATACAGGTTAAAAATATCCTACTGAAAGGAAATATAACCCAAAAAAACCTATAGATAAGAAAAATCAAGGCAAAGCAAATGGAACCCATCTATAAACCTTCATGTCTCCAATCCCATCTTCAAAGCTGAAGGCATCAAGGGCACCTTTCCACTCCTCTCAGTAAATCCTTACACTTTGTGTCTTCCCTGTGAAGTTCTCTGTGTATAACTCATACTTATTCCCCCCCTTCCCCTGAGAGTTTTATTCCTCATTTTCAGTCAATGCCTACAAAAGCAGAGCTTCCTTTGCCAGCCAGCACATGCTCATCACCAGCATATGCTCATGGCAAAAAGAATATCAGCTTGGGGAGTTTTGATGGTCAGTGCAGCTTCCTCATCCCCCCTGAAGCTGTGACCACCCTCCTCTTGGCAGGTGATGGAGCTGTGGGGCTAATGTGGGGACTGAGCTTGCCAGCAAGAACCAAGATCTGAACTAGTTTTCCAAGACCGTTGACCATCAAGCTCCAGGTCCAGCCATTGCTTGTATTGACTTCAGTGCTGATGTCCTGCTTGGGTGTGGACAAGGTGAGATCATGAATCCTCAGGTCTCCACTGGCTAGAAAAGGAGCTTGCATAAAAAAATCACCCCACAATTCTTGCTCTTTGAATATCAGAGAAGCATCTTCCTCAAAGCCCAAAGCCACCAGCTGCCCCAGGGTTCCACCTGCCACAGCGGCAGGGCACCCAGGGGTGGTCCCACACCCTGTTTCACCCCACTTTGCCCAAGTTACATCCAGCAGAAGAAAAGAAATGGGCAAAATCTCCCCAGACTGCATCTGACTGTTTGGAAGGGAACGATTTTGATTCAAAGTGACTGCTCCTTTGGAAATTTCCTCCTGCTGAAGGAGAGCACAAACAAAAACCCTTTTCTTTGGGAAAAAAAACCAAGGAAACCAAGCCCAGATCAGAAAGGAAAGCCGTAATGGGAGCAGACACAGTCTCCCGCCGCAGCTGAACTGACCGCCGACACATCGTTTCGGGTCAGTGCAGAACAACACAGGCTTTTCACGGAGACGGAGAGGCTGTGATGGAAAAGCACCGCGCTCAATTAATTTGTGTGTTTTTAATTAGGGCAGCCCATCTGGGCTGCAAAGCTGGGCTGAACTGGCTGCAGGGCTGAGCCCGGGGCTGGGGCCGAGGTGTGACTCTGCTCCCGCCTGCACGTGCCATTGGTGAGGCCCAGGCATGCCATGCCCTCAGCTGGCACTGCTCTGGGGTTGATGGAGTGGAGAAATGTCCTTTTCTACCGAGGTGACCCCACCTGCTCAGCTCAAGAAGAGCCCAGAGAGGGACTGTGGGGCCTTTATCTTACAGAGCAGCAGTGACGGCTACAGTCACATCTGAGCAGGGGTGGATGGTTGGACATGTTCCCCACCAACCTGGCCAGCACCTGTGGCAGGAAAAGAGTTGGCAATGCCAGGATCTCTCTGCAAGAAGGACCAACACAGGGCAGCACAGTGAGATGTCTGTGGGCATCCCATGGGACCCGAGTGTCTGCCCAGGAGCTACCTGCTCAGGTGTGTGCAGGGGAGAGTGATGAAGGGATGAAGCCCTTGGGACCCTCAAGCCCAGCAAGAGCTCGGGGCAGTTCAGCCCTGGGTGAAGGTGCTGAAGGTGGTGCAAGGAGCAAAAAAAGAGTGGGTGTCAGCTTATGGAGGTGCTGGGGTGATGTCTGAGCTTTGGCAGTCCCATCACCTCTCAGAGGAGTGCAGTAATTCTGGATTGGGCAAACAGAAAGCTTTTCCCCTTCAAAAGTAAACCTGGTGCAACACCGTCCCCACGCCAAGGGGCTGAGCATGGCTGTGAGTAGAGCCTGCAGTGGGATCCCAATGCTCAGGGACTGAGCCCTCCCAGCTGCACCCAACTCCCACCCCGTGGGCGATTCCCTTGAGTCATCTAAAAGTCGCTGCAGGGCACTTACGGGAAGCGGGAAATGTGGCCGAGAAGGTTCGAGGTGTCCATGCCAGGTGAATTGGGGGTGCCTAGCGAGCCTGCGCCAGCTGGATGCTCAGGTGGGGGCAGATGGGCAAGCAGAGCTGCACCCGGAGGCAGACAACTCGGTACTCTATCAGGCATCCCCGAGCAGGCTCTGCAGCAAGACTTTAATAGACTTATCTTTACCACAATAATGTATTTTATTTTTCCAGTGCGCATTCATTATTCACACACTTATTTCCCCACGGATTATGTATGCTGCCTGAGCTCTGTTCTCCTGCCTTATTTTCACGATGTCGGCTCTGGTACCTACTTATTTTTACAGCATTGTCACCTGCAAACGGGTTTCTATTTAATCGCCAAAACTAATAATACGGCTCAGTGGAGATGTCAGAGGTAGGATGCTCGTGTGCTTCCAAAGTCCCTCGTCTGAAGAAGACCAGCTGTTGGCACCGAAGCATCCTGTGTGCAACGAGTTCAGGGGCTCTCAGACCACCTCCTGTGCAGGTTATGGTGGGTAACCTTGTGGCCGCAGCAGCCAAAGCCCTGAGATGAAGTTTGCTGGAGGAAAAGGGAGGGATCTACCATGCATCAACCTGGCTGCTTCATCCCACATTTAAAAAGGACTTTAAAAAGCTTCCAAAATCCACCTCCCAGTCAATCATTGGACCAAAGATTCCCAAGGCTACACGGCACAGCAGAACCCTTCAGCTTGTGCTGGGCTATACAGTCTATGAATACTTTTGAATCACTTAGACCTGGGGTGACCCATGGCACAGGAGGGAAAAATATGGAGGAGCTGCTCATTA
Source organism: Pedionomus torquatus (assembly GCA_013398155.1). NCBI lineage: Eukaryota > Metazoa > Chordata > Aves > Charadriiformes > Pedionomidae > Pedionomus > Pedionomus torquatus. The sequence goes on from VZRU01001710.1 coordinate 48,828, forward strand.
AGCAGGGACATCTGTGAAGCAGGTGAGCGCTGCTGTGGTGGGATGAGCAACATCTGCTCAGAGGCACTGAGCTCAGTCTGCAAGGCTTCTGCACACAGCAGCTGCACGAGCAGGACCTTGGTAGCCCAATTTCCAGCAGTTCTGGATTTTCAACCTCTTGACACGTTGAAAGAAAGAGTGGCCCCTTACCAGGGGTTTATGGTCATGCAGAATCACCAAGGGCACATCCAAATAGTCACGCACACAAGACTACTCTGCCATGCCTTCCCTAACATACAGCCACATGCACGCTGCTAAACACCCCAATGACCGGTTTTTGAGATGGGTCTTGGCTGGGTTTGGCGTTGTGGTGTTTTGTGGAGGATGATGAGTTCATGTCATTGCTTTCCTTCCCTGGGAGAGGGAGGTTCCTTTACAGCAGGGGAAGCAAGGGGTCGTGTTTGCATGCACGCCTTTTCACCTCCAGGGGAAGCAGCACAAAAAACTTCTGCAAGCTGTGAAGTGCTCCAAGAGGAGAGGGAAACTTGATAATTTATCCTCCTGGTAATTCCTCCCCACCACCTTTAGCCAGTGCATTATTCTGCCCATGTCCCTGCGCTCACTCCCTGCTTTCAATGAGAGTCATAAATAAGGTATAAGCCACACTAAAAAGGGAGAGGAAACATTTAATCTTTTATTCTAGTTTGTTGTGGAATTGAGATGGATCTGGCCGCTCAGGATCCCTCCTCTGTCCCTGGCCAGTTGCTCCCACTCTCCCCAGTGCTTGCTCACAGAGACAGGAGGATGACACAGGATGGCCACCATTCCCCCGGGGTTAACCTTATCAAACCATTTTCCTTCAGTTCCATCTGCAGATGGCAAGTGCCAAATCACATGCGGACAGGAACGCTGGCACATCCCAGGGAAGGGATGGTGATGCCCTGTTAAGTGGTTTCCAAGTGCTCAAAAGAGAGGATCTCCCAGTCCCTGAAAGCACCAAGCTCTGTGCCCCATAGAGGTTATTTGGGGGAAAAAAAAACAACAGGAAATTATCTTGTAGCTAAAATCCATTTAACCCCTTGGCATAAAATCCCAAGGCAGAGGCCATCTCCGACCACGATGCTCACCCAGTACTTCCAGCTCAGTGAAAAACTGAGGTCAAGAGCTTTTCCCAGGACTTAAGGATGGGTCATTCATCCTGGGCTTCTGTTGGGAGACGTCTTCAGAGGTGCCATGGGGCTCCAAGCATTGCTGGAGGGAGCAGTCCCTGGATGACGCTGCTGCCCAGAGATCTGCCGCAGTTACTGTGTCGCTGCTGTCCCTTGGTGATGCCAGGCTGAATGTCCTGAGCTCCAGAGAAACAAGGGAAAACATAACGGCATTTTGGTTTCCATAGGCCTGGTTTCCTGAGGAGAAGAGATTTATTCAATAACGTTCCCTGCGCCTCAGACAGCCGGCACGTCTTCCCTTGTCATTTCATACCTTATGAGGCAATTTGAACCAAATTTGACAATAATAATAGGAACCTGAAGACAATTATGTTCTGACAGGCTTGGTGAGGATCCGTAGTCTGGCAGAGGACTGAAAGACATAATTAATGGCCCCGCTGAGGAAAAGGCTGCATTTTGTTTTTCTACTAGACATCAGAGACTCTACAGGCAATTAAGAGCAGTCACTGGGGAAAAGACCAGGTCAGCATTTGCTGGGAAAATCCAACTGGCAGCAGGTACTCTGGGCTCTGCTGGGACAAGTCAGCAGAAAAATCTGTTTTTCCCCATTTGGGACATCACACCATTGCTCTCCTGTGTGGATTCACTGGTGGCTACTATGTGGTTGTGCCACTTGGCAGCCTTTCCACCCACCCTCTCACCTCCTATCCCATGCCCATGGCTGTGGCACTGGGTGGAAGAAGGAGTTTTAGCCAGACATGAAGAGCCCATGGGCACGCACTGTCTTCAATGGCTGGATCCTTCCCTCCATCCTCACCCTCTGTTGGGGCATCGTGGTAGGTGCTGCCCTACATTTCCCCAGCACGGAGACCGTCTATAAGTGTGCTTGGAGGACCAACGTGCTTGTCCTGCCATTTCCATTTAGCTCTGCATGGGCACAGGGATACGCTGTACATATCTTTAATCTTAAAATATCACTTGTTACACCTGGAATCCAACTGAACGGTGTTATTGCAGCCGAGGACTTTGCTCAAACCTCACGACAGAAACACCAATTTGAATCCTCAGGAGGTTTAATAAAAAGGTTTGCTTCAAACCTAAATTTTAATCTTCCTGACATATTTTTTCCTTATAAAGAAATGGTCTTAAACAGCAAATACAAAAGCTCCTGTTTCTGTCAGGTTTATAGCAAAGCAGGCCCTCCACAAGCCATCAGTCAGGACTTGACTGGACTGGGGTGGGACTTGGCATCTCCCAGAGCTGTATCTTTTTTTTTTTTTTTGGCAGTCTCTATCCTTTCAACCTAAAGGAGGCTGCCCCAGGGCACAGCAGGCTGGTGAGGAGTTAAAAAGCATTTAAAAAGCCAGTAACAAATTGTTCTACCTACCTGTTACCTCCCTCCTGCAACCTCACCTGTATCAGCTGGAGGGAAAAGGTTTGCTCGCCTCCAAGATTAAAAGTTCCCTTCACCTTCATGCCCCTAATTTCAACATTTGGAAACAACGCTGTTTTGCAGTGATGCATTTTGCCTCCTTTCCATTTCCTCCCCTCTGACAGGAAATAATTTGCCAAAGCTGATGGTAGATCCCAAGCAGCTCCAAAGGCTCCATTTTGGGGCTAAATTCCCCCTTTTACTTGGGTAAAGGACTAGGAGGCGGCTTGGATTTTCCCTCCAACCACCAGTTTCTTCAGGAAACACCAGAGAAGGGTTGAAGCTATGTGTGAGCAGTAGATACATATGACAATTGTTGGCTAACAATGGTTTGAAAAAGTAAAAGAAACCCCAACAGCCTGCTCTGCATGGCCAGCGTAATGCCAACCGCCCCCCTGTGCTCCCCAGCACATTGCCATGGGGGGATGAAACCCAGAGTTGGTGCTTCCCCTTCTTTAATAAATGCCCCAAACCCCCAAACCCAAGAGGTTTGAAAGGAAAAGGAAAAAAAAAATAAATCAAGTCCCAGCACTGGGAGAGAGGTAGGGCCTGTGGAGGCTGGGCCGGCAGAGGAATGGGTGGGAATAAAATGATAAAATAATAAAATAATAAAATAAAGGCAGAAAGAGTCAATGTAAGAGGAATTATTTAAGAGGTAGAAGAAAGCCATTAGAAAAAGAAGGGGGGGGGGAAGATCAAACCTCTCTCGGGGGGGGGAATAAAAATGTTGAAGTGAAAGTAGGCCATTTGCTAAACAATAAAAAGGATGAAGCAGATGATGATTCTAAAATGGCTGAGATGCTGAACTGCTTTTAGAAATCTGCCTTTATCAAGAGAAATGTGGAAAAGTGGTTTGGACAATTAGGAAGTAACAAAGGCCTCATAAAAATAGCTCCGGGGGGGAAGAGGAACACTGGGGAAGCGGGAGCGTGGCAGCATCGTCGTGGCAGAGCGCATTAAGGGATTAGCGGATACAGGGGCCGACCCTGCGCTGGGGACCCAGCAGGATGGATGGGGACCAGGGTCAGGAGCCACATCCTGTCCCTTCCCGGTACAGGATTTAGGTTCCCTAAATCTGCTGCCGGCATGGACCAAGAGCTTTGGGAAGCATGGAAGAGCGGTGAAATGAGAGAGACGAATGCAGAACCCGTCAGCCAAATTGGAGCAGTGCCTCTTCTTTGCCTTTTAATAGCGGAGTCAAATTAAAGACGGCAAAGCAAATTCTCTCTGGATATCAGGATGTGATATCGCTTCCCAGGGGGCGAAATGAAGGAATGATGGAATTAAATTAAAGAAAGAGGAAGTTAAAATTGAATATCTGAAAGGAAACATTGCTCGGAGTAATTCTCTGCTCAGCTGGGGATGGGCGTCCCGGAGGGTGATTGCAGATAAAGTCCGACGGCACCTGCAACACTCAGCATCCAGAAAGCATTTCAGTCACAGTTGTGGGGACTGCTCTGAAGTGCAGAAATAGGGGCCACACACTGCCCAAGGTGGGCTCAGAGTCTGCTGCACCACAGGGAAGGGCCCCAGGGACAGGGGAGAACGAGAGGGAAGAAACAAAACATTCAGGCAGAGTGGATTTTCTTGAGGGTTTTTGTTTGCATTACACCTGGAATCTCTTTGGAGGGTAGGAAGCAACAGGGAGAAGGAGGTGAGTTGGGACCCTGAGAGATGTGATGCACATGATCACACAGGGCACCTGTCTGCTGCCTCAGTTTCCCCCAGGGATGACAGGGAGGAGAGGACACCTGCCTCTCTTTCCCCCTGCTCTGTATAGGCTGGTGAAACAAAGCTACCCCAACAGGTGAGCCCAAACCACAGCCTTTCCCCAAATTCAGTCTCTGACCATGCTCTGCAGCAAAGAAGATAAATACAGCATGAGAGCTTCGTGCTGCTCCTCCAGCACCTCTCCCCAACTCCCAGGATCTGTATTTTAGGGACCAGAACAGGGGATGCCCCAGCTGCCTGGGTCAAGTGTCCTCTGGGTGGCATCTCCAGGCTGGAGAGCAGGATGACTCCTGCGTCATGGCCAGGAGAGAAGAGGTGGTGGGTGGGAGAAGAGGAGTATTTCTCTGCTGGACTGAGAACAGCCTGGGGCTGGTATAAATCTGGCTGATCCCAGGGGTCATTTCCCCAGCTCTGACTCAGCTGGGCTCTGCTTCACCCCTGGTGGCCTCCTCCTCCTCCTCCTCCTCTTCCTCTTCCTCTAGCCAGCCTCCCTGTACCCCCTGCAGGGAACAAATGCCATGTCCCAAACCCCACTGCTGGAAACCTGTTACCAAGCAGGGAAGCACCTGGCAGCCTCTTCATACAGGGAGCAAGCAACCAAGGGGAAAAAAAGAAAAAAAAAAAGGCTTGGAAAAGGCTCAAAATAAGGCAATTTGGGATGCCAACACCCTAAATTATTTTTAACATAAGTTTTGAGCTAAAGGAAACAGCTGTACGAACCCTGGCAGCAGGAGAGACAGGAGGTGGGAGCCAACACCCTCATATTTTGATTGCACTTTTCCTTAAGTCATGCAATTTCCTTGAGTCATGCAATTGGCAGCCCCCCCACACCCCCATCATCTGAAACGACTGTGAAGTATCACCAGCATCCCCAAAAAAGCCTGTCCCCTTCACAGCACCAGAAGGCTGACAAAAATAGGTCTCTGTTCCTGCAGTGCCAAATGTAGTTACCACCACCCAGGAGCCAAAACCCCTCTGTGAGCCCAGGGACACCTTTTGTAGAGAGCTCTAAGACAGTCCAGGAGGGCCTGATCCTGCCCCAGCACATCATCTGGGAGGCTGCAGGTGAGGCTCAACCCTGCCTCGCCCTTAAAGGACCAGTTTTCCTCATGAAAGTAGAGATTTAAACAACCGACTTAGTTTCTTCCCTTTAAATTCTGGCATGTCCTGCTTTGCACTGGGCGTGGGGAGAGGGAAAACCCTCCTTGGTTTTGGGAAAGTGAAGCCCCGCTTGGGGAGGAGCCAACAGTCTCTGGCTTCAGCCTCTGATCTCCTCCTGGAGGAGTGGGGACAAGCGGTGACAGCAGGGAAATAAATCAGGGGATGGGTTTCTGGAGGGCTTTCTGAGCAATTGAGACAAGACAGAAATATCCCCAACTCCGGAGCATCTGCCCAAAAAGCTGATGGAGATCACTGGGATCTTTAATAAATCTTTTGATGACACAGCCTGGATTTTACAGCCAAGAAAAGGGGACAAGGCTCCTGAGTGCACTCTGAGTGCTTCATCCACACTCTCCTGCTGTGGTGGGCTCCCTCCCTTGCCCCTGGGCCCTTGCAAGAGACTATTCCAGGCCTGGGGCACCCAGTTTCTGATAGTCCTGTTCCAAGGTGAGAAAAGCAAACACATTCCCCAGGGATGTGGGCAGGAGAGAAGCAGAGGAGAACTCTTATTTCAGCCATGAGAGCCCAGAATCAGCCCTCCTCACCTGAGCTGGTCCCCAACTCTCCTGCTGATGTCCCAGGCTGCTGACATTCAGGGCAGGTCTTCTGCTATTGCACCAGTCAGAAAGTCCAGCAGAGTGGTGATCTGAGGCTCATTCCTGCAAACAGCAGGAGGTAGATGGGAGTTTTGGCCAGAAAACAGTTGATCCCCCATGAAATCTGCCTTCCAGGGATTCAGTGATCTGTACAGAGGAAGAAATCACCCCTGTATCACATGAGGATACAGAATAAGGACCACGAGACAGCCTGGGTTGTGTCAGCTCTAGTAATGCAAAGGCTTTGGGGAGGAAATCTTCTGGTCTGTCTGGGAAGGTGGCACACTGGGCCCACGTCAGGTCTGTCATGGAGCTGTGAGTACATCAGCTGTTTTAGCTGGGCCCATCTGCAGCTACAAGCTTGGTGCAAAGAGAAAAGGAAGGCCACCACATCTCCCAGAACAACTGCTGGGTGACTGTTCCCATTACATCTTGTTCCCGCCACCAATTTCTGTAGCTGTGCAAGACTACAAGAAGCAAAGAGGATCCCGAGCCACCATCCGTCGGTGCGATTCTTTGGATGCAGATGCAACCCTTGGCGAGGAAGAGGGCTGCTGGCCATGAGCCATGCAAGCACAGATTGGCGTCTGGTACCAAATGCCCTTGCTCCATGAGCTAAAAATTGTATGTTCAAGTCAAAAAGGAGAAATTGGCTAAAAAGCAAAAACTAAGGGACTCAGCAAGTAAAATGTTGGAGTTGTAATTGGCCAGAGGACATAATATTAAGGTTGGCCTGGAAGAGTCTTCATATGTCAAGGGGAGAGTCTTGTCTCAGCATAAGATAGTTGCTGAGCTGAAGGGCTGGCATTCAAAGGAGCTGAAGGTGCTTCCTACTTAAATTTGGGCAGCTGACCATAAAGAGGGCTGGTTCCTGGGCACATGGCTACTGGTAGAAGCTTCAGCGTGGTGCTTTGGGGAGAAAACTTGATGGGCTCAATAGAGGCAGAAATAAAAATTCTGCCTGTCCAACCTTCTTGACCGGTCTTGAACAGACAGAGTTGGAAAACTCAGCCTGGTCCACATGTCGGGAAGGGGAGAAGGTCTTTGCCATTTCATCCACACCACCTGTGTAGGCTAAACAGAGAGGATCAGCCAAACCTTGGCTTGGGTTTTGGTCAAGGAAAGAGGTGCATCTCCTCATCCCGGGAAAAGGTTTTGGGCATTTGCTTGCTAGAATTGCCTTGGAAAACATGAGTGTGAATGACCAAGACGACCAGGCTCAGTTGACAGAAGCCATCCAACCGGAACAGGCTTTCAGCTGAGGAAAGCTTCCTAAACACAGAGCCGCAGTGTCTGCGCTGTCAGAAGCGATGTTGTAAATGGGCCTTGGATGTACTATCACCTTGTAATACTATACAGAGAGCTTGGTGGATCAAGTGGAAAAATGATTACTTTTCAGAAGAAATAACTGGAGATGGGGAAAAAAGCCGTACGTTAGACTGATGTGAATCTACTGTTTTTTTCTCTGAGCTGGGCAAAAAAAGGTTTTATTCCCAAGAAAAGCGGTCTCTGCCAGAGGTTTGGGCAATAAAGTCACATCTCCCGCAATGCTGTGGCACACAGTACTTGTTGGAGAATTAGTGTGAGCCATCAGACAAGGCAAACTCTTGATCCAGCACCTCCCTTAGATCCCCTTTTCACTCATATTTATTAACTTGTTTTTTCCCTGCTACTTACTCATCACAGTTACAAGCTCCATCCCTTTTTCCTCAAACAACAAGAGAAAACAGCTCAGATGTACAGTCACGGTTTTTAATACTTTTTGCCTTCCAGGGCTGCAAAGAAAGTGGAGAGAAATTGTTCTGATGGCTCAGATCCGGGGAGGGGTGAGAAGGGGAGCAGGAAGCATGATGGTGATCGATGGAGAAAGGGTCACTGCAGGGTGGCGAGAGTCCCCTGGAACACGCTCTCCTGGAGCTGTGGTGGGGCTGAAGCTGGCCTGGGGTGGGAGAGCAGAGAGCAGCTGAGACCTTTGCTGGTAGCCATGGTTGGGCCAGCTCAAATGGAACCGGGAGCTGGGACACTGCAGGCCCCAGGTGCAGACAGTCTGGAGCATTAGGACAAGGCACAAGGTCACCTGCAGAGTCTGGGAGCCAGATCCATTCCCCAGACACCAAGTGACCTCAAGAGTTTGGGCTTTTTGGGAATGTGAACAAAGCTATGTCCCATGTCTATGGAGGGAGACAGCCACGGCCCAAGAATTTTTGGGTTGTTCTAATGACTAAGCATCTAATTACGCCATTCGTTTGCACAGTTGAAAAATGGGCCTTACCTCAGAGACTCCATCTCCTTGGAGCACCAGCTCTTGGGAATGCAGGTCCAGCCTCCACCTCGAAGCACCAGCGAGGAGGCACTGCCACCCCCAAGATGGTCCAAGCACCTGTGGAGGGACAGGATGGAGTTGGGCATTTGCTTAATTTAGTCTCCTCTCCATCCTCCACACACCTCTCACTTCATGAGAGCCTCTCTGTTCCTTGCCTGCAATGTCACGCTGAGCTCAATGAGACCTTCCCATGGCAAAATGACAATAGCTGAATTCTGAATCCTCTCATTAGCAGCAGTGTGATGTCGTTAGGTAGGATGAGGTTTTCATGGAGACCAGACTTTTTTTTTTTTCCCTAAGTCAGAAAAACAGGGATGGAAGTGGGAGGCAAGTAAATGTCTCCATTCACACCTTTTCCACATAAAGCCTCCCCAAACTCACCAATAATAGCCAAATTTGTGGCTGTAATTAGGGGAAAAATGATTCTTGTTTTGCTTGAGATTTCTTTTGGAGTTTGTTTTTCCTGTGAGAAAATGGAGCCGGTGTGTCATTGAGTGGTTTGGGGCAGTTTACAACAGCCATATCCCAGCTCCGAGCGAAGGCTCTGGGTGGGGGATGTCCCATGCTCTCCAGGCAGTGGAGACAGGCACAGTGCTGAGAGAGGCCAAGAGAAAGGCCAACAAGGTGAAGGTGATGCTAAGACACCCTGATCTACATCTGATGAGCACAAAAAAGCTTCCAACTGGCCTCCTGCCATCACTGCTTTCTTATTTCGAATGGAGTTCCACCAGCAGTAGCTCATGCCCAGTTCTCTGTTCCTTTAAACAGAGGCTGAAGATGAACAAAAGCCAATTCTCTTTCCTGAATCTAAAGCCCTCATAATTTCCTTTTGTTGGACTGTTGTGAACGAAGACTTCAAGTTGCTTCATAATTCTGTGGAATTAACTCCTGCCTTCATGATTTTTTCAAAATTTGCTCCATTTGCCTTGTGTGAAAAGGACATGCTCAAAGACTCTGCTTTTGCCTTTGGAGGAAGCACTCTTTTTTTTTTTTATTTAAATAAAAAAAGCTGGACAGCTTCTGAATTTTGTAGTATGGCCTAGGAGCTCTCAAAAATCAATGAGAATAAGATAGTGGAGCTGGTGTTAACAGACTGCAAAGTGGGTTGTGAAGGGTCAAAGAGGGTCTTTCATACCCAGCTGGAGATTTAGCATATTTTGATTTTTTCTTTTCGTCCTGGCAGGTACTGAAAAGGAATCGGGAAGAAGTTGGTTTCTCACCAAGGGGAAAATTCTCCTTTCAGTCAGCTCAAGAGTGTGGAAGATTAACACAGTGCAAAAGAGCAACCTGAAAATCCCAATTTGAAGCAACGGTTCATGGCAAATTTCCCACCAGCTCCATGAGATACACACATGTGGGAGAGACTCATGGCCCCAACCCAACGCATGAAGATTTCCAGGAGCTACGCAATGAAGAGGAGCAAATGGAGATGTCAGCCCTGCTCCTAATACCATTTATCACATGGCACGTGGCAGAAGATGCCTCCCAGATCACCCCAGTTTGGCAGATGCTGACAGGCTTCTAACATCCCTCTTCCACCCATCCCTCCTACACCATATGGCTCTTCCACGCTGGATCCCAGGAGGTTCTTTCCAACAGCTGCTCTGCTAATGATTCCTTATTAATAGCAGGACTCTGGAAGGGCACCAGTGATGCCCTGCTTGAAGGTGAACCTTTCAGGGATGGATTTGGCTTCGGATCTTCACCTTCACAAACAGCCAAGATCACCTCTGCTGCTGGCAGCGATGGTTTGGGCAGCATCATTTGATGTCTGCTGAACAGCTGGCAGTTAATGTCCACCAGTTATGTTATTTCCCAGCCTTTCTGGGCCTTGTATATCCTGGGTGCCAACATCCCACAGAAACTGGAACTAGCCTGAAGAAGGCTGGTCTCCAAGAGGAGTAACATCTTGGTGTCTTCTCCTTCCACACCACCATCCCATATCATTTGCTGTAGGTGTGCAAGGGATGCAAACTGCTGGCACCATTTGTTTCCCTGAGCTCTTGGCTCCTGTCCCAGCTCACACAAACCCCTTCTCTCCATGAGAAGCTCCTTCTCTGATCACAGAGCTGTACAGGCAGGAGCTGGGATGTGGGATTTGTCTGGGATTTGTCTCTCCAGGAGTTCTGTGCGTGACAGGTCTCAATGAAAGCAGCACTGGCCATGCCCAGGACAGGGCAGACAGAAACCATCATTGAGCAGTCAAAAGGACTATTCACAAAGCTTTGGTCCTCAGCTGATCTCAGAAGATCCCAGCTGAAAAGCCCAAGCACCAGTGCAAAAAAAAGCTCAGCAAACCCTGGGCAGCCCAGGCTCATCGCAGTCCCATGTGTTCAGGGAAGGAGGTGTGGGAGGTCACCCCACAGTGACCTGCTCCTGTAGTACTGGTTCAGTCCTTGGGCAGCTGAGGAGAGGGGCAAACAGACTGTAAAGTCCTAAAAAAGCCCAGCCTTATTCTCCAGGGATGACGTGTACAGTATCTCCACCACTGGCAGTTCTGCAAAATCGGGATTTTGGGGATCCATGTATTTTTTTCTGGAGGGTGGTTAGAAGGACATTCCCAAGGCTTACAGGAGCGCCCTGCAGGGCAGGGGGATATGGAAGAGCAGCGGGGCCAACACCAGGGACTCAGTCACCCCTTTTACAAGCCCGCCCTGTCAGGCAGAGCAAGATGCGAGAACATCCCCAGAGTGGGTACCCCCAGCCTGGACCGGGTTGGAGCCACAGCATCTGGAGCATCCTGGTGGGAGCCCCTTTCTTTTTGGTGGCTTCCCCAAGTGGCAGGGTCACCCTGAAGCCCCTGTTGGCCCTCTCTCCTCACTCAGCCACACTGGGCTGCTGCCCCAACCCACCTCCGCAAGCGGCCTTGCCACAGAGCAGCAGCGAGGAGCAGAGCCACACGTAGGTGTGTGCATGCGTGGAGAACATGTGTCTCGCTGAGAAGTGCTAGCATATGGTGACTCTGTTCCTGGAGGCACCAAAAGCCACTGCCATTAATCTCTATAAATAACTTCAGCCATGAAGCCGCCAATGGATGTTTCCCCTACTCTCTGCAATGAAAAAAAAACCACCCACAAAAGCTTTGTAAAACATAAGCATTCCTAAACCAGCACTACAGCCTTTATGAGACCAAAGGACTGGAGAGCAATTAAATCAGGCAACTAATTGCTAACAAGTGGCGTTTCTCTGATGGGTGATAGGGGCCCCTGTGTGCAAGAGCAGTGCGGCTAATGAGCTCTTTGGTTGGCAAGCCACTGGCTGATGGGGCTGTGTGGCTCCTCTGGAGGGGCCTGATTCAGCCCCAGAGGTTTTCTGCCCTACGTGGGAGCAGCTCTGGCACAGCTGGGGCTGGGAGAGCCCCAAGCATCATCCGAGGAGTCAGTGTGGGTGTCCTGTCTGGACACAGAAGGGACAGTCACCAGGAGACCTGACTGCATCAATCCTGTGCAAGCACAACAGAAGTACTCTGGCTTTCCAGAGCTCAGATCCAACCCTAGGGTCTTGAGTTTCCCAAACCAGAGAGGATGCGAAACACCTGTAAATACACACCAGCCAAGTCACTCATGCCCAAGTCCATGTTAATTATCACCTGGGGTGATGAAAAGAGGAGGGGATGCACCACCCCATCACAGCCACTGGCTGCCACTGCCTTTGCCCAGTGCCATCATTCCCCTTGCCCAGCCTGTGACGAGGGGAGAGGCACCACATTCGAGCTAATTGTTTGGAGCAAGACACCTGTGTGTGCCAACAGCGCTCATCTGTGCCGTGTCCCAACCCCTGCCCAGGTGAGGAAGGAGGATGACAGGACCTGGTTCTGCTCCAGGTCCCCAAGTCATCCCCACCTCCCCACCACTCCCCTGCCCCAGATGCAGCTGGAGAGACCACGCTGGCCCTGGGCACAAGCTGGGGTGCAGAGCCCAGCACCCAGCCCCGTCCTGACCAAGTGGCCAAGTTACCATTATAATGAGCCACGGTGGCATTTTCCCACTGCTGGACTGAGTCTCCTGGCAGTGGCAAAGGAGAACAGGGAAGGCACTCCCTCTGCTCAAAAAGGCTGCATAACTTGGCAAAATAAGGGGGGGTATCTGGATGCCATGGAGCTGATTCACCTCAGGAAATCCTGGCCCTGAACCTGCAGAACCTTTGGGAAGCAGTAGCTTTCACACCAGACCTTGGTACCAGGAGACTTTGGCCAAGCCTGGACCTTGCACAGCCCTTGCCTGCCTGGGGAAACGCTCTCCCCTCCAAGGGTTAAGGCAGGAGCTGTGCAGGGTGATGGAGTAAAAAAATTCACTTTGCTCCTGTTTGTAGTTAAAAAAAGCACTAATTCATTCTAAATCTGCCCGAAAGAGCCTTAAGTGGTAATACGCCGATAAGACGACTTTATTTGGCTTAGCATTTAGAAAGTTTTATGTGTGTAAATGGGTGAGGATATCGCAAGGGCTCATTTTCTCTCTCTCTCTTTTAAAGCGGGGAGCTGTCTGGCTTCCCTTCTGCTCTCCTGCCAGCAGCGTTTACAGATCCCAGCCTTTTCCCTAGGCACAGGCACCAATGTTGCCTGCTTTTCAGCAGGGGATTATTGCTCAATGCAGGACTGGCACCTCGTTTGGGTGATCCCCCCCTTGTCCAACAGCCCCAAAGTCTCCCCATGGATGCTGTAGTTCCAGGTAGACCTGGAGCCATCCCTGAGCCTCTGTGGGGTTTTTGGCTCTCGCTGGGATGTCAGCCTGGATGAATCAGGGCTGGTCCCCAGGCATACTTGGAGCAGAAGACAAGGCACAGCCTTGTGCACAAATCTTGCTGTGAGGAACACAACCATCACGCCCCAAAGCTACCCTACATAGTTTCCCACGTGCCACCCCAGTAGTGTTGAGGAAGAGACATCCCCATCCCTCCTCCACTTTGTCATCCTCATCCTCACTCCTCACCCAAACGAAGGAGGAATTTTGTTCCCTGTGTCACCACCAGCCTTTGCTCTCTGACCGCTCAGGTCACTGGGGCTGGGGACGTGATTTCATTTGGCTTGAAGTTCATTCATCTCCATTCACGTGAGCCATCAAAAAGCCACCACCCAGCAGGACCTTCCCCAGCCTGGCCATGCTCCTCTGCTTCTTCCAACCCAATTTTTCACGTTCAAGCCACCATCACAGCTGGCTTTTATGCAAAGCACCCTTTTTCACAGGGAGATTTCCCATCCTGATCCCTCCATTTACTTACAGGACCATTGTATAACTTCTCAGCAGCTAATCTCTAATAAGGCCCATGAAGTGCTCTTGTCAAAGGTTAGCATGGCTGTGAAGAGACTGATCATTAGGAGCAGGGAGCCGGCTGTGGGAGAATAAACACCGCCAAGTGGTACTCGGGCCATGCGAGATTTGGCAAATTTCGTAAAGGTCAGTTATCAAATAAATGAGAGGAGATGAGAAATTTCAGCAAAATGCCCCTGCTTCTTGGAAATGTCTGATTGAGCACAAAGCTTGACGGATGCTATAATGGGCTCCCTTATGTCCCTCAGTGTCTGGAGTTAATTTTTGCTCTCTGAATACGAACACCAGTGAGGTTTTGAGCCCTGGGTATTGGGCTTTGTCAACAGCCAGGTGGTGTTGTTATGGGCATCATGCTTATTTCTGCTCAGCTCATTCAGGGGGTAACAGCAGCAATGATCTACAGTCAACCAGCGACAGTTAAACCAGTCCAAATGCTTGTGTCAATAGCAGAGTCACTTACCCCAGTATTGGATGGCGTTAACTGGTGGACACTCAGCAAAGGGGACAACCAGGGGACTTCAGCGTGGGCAAGCAGGTCTGGCTGGAGACACACAGAAATGCGCCTGGAAGGAGATGAAACGTTTCATTATGATGCTTTCAAAATAAGAGATTTCACTTCAGGACACTCAGCTCCCTTCGGATCATTTTGAAGTGAAATGTTTTGACTTTTTTTTAATGGATTTTTTAAAAATAAAAATTGTCTGATTTTAAGAAAAAAAAAAAAAAAAAAAGAAAGGAAAATAGCCGCTAAAGTTATGTTTATGGGGGAGGGATGTATGTTAAAAAATCCCTCATTTTCCACTGCTGTGCAGTGACATGTTTTATATATTTTTTTCCTTTCACATATTCCCAGAAACAGAGATCAGCTGAGCATGGCTTTCTTCCTACAAGAATCTGAAGAGAGGAGGGAAGGATGAGAGGAGAATGAAGCTGGAGGGTCTGTAGCAAGAACCGGCTATGGGGACAAGGGACCAGAATCAGACCTAATCCTGGTGATCCAGCCGAGGATGGGGCTGTCACCCAGGCTTTGGCTGCAGCAGCCTCTTGGGCAGCTGTTGGATGTCACCTGGACCTGCGAGATGCCACCAGGGAAGTCGCACAGGAGAAACCACGCTTGGGTGCAACATTCCAAGGAGGAGCATCTCCAGCAGCTAGCCCTACCCTTGCATAAAGCACCCAAGCTGATAAATTGCTTTATCCCAATAAATTGCTTTATTTGGGTCATAGAATCATTCAGCTTGGAAAAGACCATTGAGATCAAGTCCAACCATCGGCCCCACTCTACAAAGTCCTTCCCTACACCATATCCCCCAACACCACATTACAGTCACGATGACATAGTTCTTTTCACCATCGGGCTTTGAGGGTGGTCTCTCTTGGGATGAGCTGACCAGGGCACCAGGTAGAGCAGGGGCTTAATAAAGAACCACGAAGCAGAGAGGTGATGAGACACTGTGAGGAGAGTTTCATGCCTGCCCTGACAGCCCAGGAGGAATGTGGATGATTTCAGTTTGGTTTTAGCATTATTCCTATTCCATTTAGCTAAATAAATAGAGGCTGGATTTAAACTAATTTAATCATGTGCACGCAGCCAAGTTGCACAGCCTAAAGCAAATCATAATTTTTATTGAACTGGTGTGGTTTGGGTTTAGAGGAAGAGTTTGCTACAAGATGAATTTTCAGAGGGTTTCCTACCCTTTCCAAAAAGGCCAGTGACTAACTGCTTCAGCTGGGGAAACGAGGGGAAGTACCAAAAAAAAAAAAAGGAAAGAAAGAAAATAAAAAAAAAAAAAAAAAAAAGAAAAGGAAAAGGGAAAAGAAAAAAAAGAAGGCCAGTTTTCAAGGAGACATTGGGATTTACGGCAAAGTTAGGTTTTTCCTGGGCTGGCTTTAGAGCCATTTCACAAGGAGATGGGCTGGATCTGTCTGCACTTGGGATTTAACAGATCTTTCAAAAAAAAGATTCAAAGTACAAGAGCGGATAGTTATTAAAACGGCAATAATGTGAGAATAGGTTTTGAACAGGTAAGGTAGATCCTTCTCTCCATCTCTCCATGCCCTCTTTGCCCCTCCCACTGTAACAGTGCTGGAGCAGAGCCTGCAGGCATCGTGCCCCGTCGGGGTGGCACACAGGAGGGCAGAGATCCCCCAGCAGCAGGTGACAACTTTCATGGCTTTTCCCATCTGGAGGCTGCTGAGATCATCCAGGGGAGAGTTTCATCGGTTTATAACCAAGCCTAATCCAGCTGGATTAGGGACAGCAAGGATACCCCCTGGCACTCCATTGCCCACCCAGTTTCCTACCCCTGCTCCAAACTGGGGGGGAAAACCAGCCCAACTGTCAGCAACAAGAGGGAGCAGAGTCACATTCTTTTGCCTTCTACCATTTGCAGGAGTGAATGAACATCTGTACTGGTGGCAATTCCCCTGCTGCTCCCCCTCCTTCCCTCTGCAGCTACCCTAGAGGCAGTGATTTGGCAGGAAAGCTTCCACCCTCAGGGGCTGAGTCTCAGCAGGGACCCGAGTGGGTCTGCAGCCCCGGTGTGCAGACCGGCCACCCCGCAGAGCTGCGGTGGAGCTGCTGGCATGGGCTGGGATAAGCTGGTGAGAGTTTGATTCCTTGCCATGCTGTTACTCACGTTTGTTTACTGCAGGAAATTCATCTTTTCGGCTCATGCTGGGGATTAATTAATAGTTATGGCTTCTGTGACCCTGTGATTAACTCATTTTCACATAATTGCTTGAAGACAAAAGGATGTATTAGTAGCTTTTCTCCCTCCCCATCCCCAATTGCCATGGCCTCTGGAGGGACCCAGCAGTCAATAAGAACTTGGATTTTTTGTCCCATTTTTTTGGCCTTTCTCTGTTTTTTTGCACACCCCTAACAGGTCCAGAAGAAGAAAGGCAGTGAGAATTGGAGTTGAGAGCATGCCCCAGCATAAGTCCAGCTGGCTTTCAGCTGGCCACAGAGACCTTCACCATGACCTCTGTGACATATGCTGGCCAAGGTTTTAAGGTTTGCTGAGGATCATGCTGTGCAAAGCAAAGGGCATGGCTTTGCTCTAAAACCTGCTGCAACTTGGAGCAAGGCTTGGGAGATGCCTTTGCAGCCTCTTGGTGAGAAGGAGCATGGTTGACCACCTGCAAGACAGGTCACCTGGAGAACAGGAAGGATGAACCTTCCTCCTTCATCACCAGGCAGCACCCTGGGTGCTGGGGCTTCATTGTTTTGGTGTGTAAGAGGTGGTGGGACAGAGACATAGCGTGTGGGTGGGATCCATCTCCCCCTGCATATTTCAGGGGACCCACTCCTGCTAAGAGATCCCAGTTGTAAGTGAGACAAATGTGTCCAAGTCCTCCCTTCAGAATCTTTTCCAGCATGTCCTACCTAGAAACTCCTCTCCACTGAAATGGGACAAGAAAATCTCATGGTGTCAGGACAAAGTCCCTCACTGTGCATGGAGGAATAGGGTCATCCCTTCTTGTATGTCCATCAGGAAAACTAACCCCCTTTGAGACCACACAGGTCTGGTCCCAGAGCCCTCAGCAAGCAGGAAAGGCTCCCCTCTGGGACACAGCTTAAACCACCACCATCAGCGATGGACCTACACTGCAGGACCTACAGAATCTCCGTTGTCCTTCATGGACCCCAGAGGAGAGGGGCTGCCATGGTCTTCATCCACCAGGGGCCATGAAGCCTGGTTTTGGGTACTTTCTACTTCCGAAGGAGCAGGGATGACTAGGATGGAGGAGTGGGTGGGCAGCCTAGACATCTATCATGACGGGACCGGCTTTGCCCATTCCTCTGCCAAACAATGGGCTGCCACCCTGTTCCACCTCGAGATCAGAAGTTGCTTTCCACCATCAAAAGAGAGGCTGAAACTCACTCTTGCTTAATCCAGACTCCCACAGGAACATCCACCTCACCTCCTGCTGCTCCTTCCCCCCCCCCCCCAAACGCATTTCAATCTGAGATTATCGAGTTAAAACACTCGGCTGACAGAAATAATAAGCACTCAGCAGGCAGCCAGCAGCTCTGCTGGGCTTCCCTCTTCCCACGCCCTTAATCTATTTTTCAGCGAGTCTTCAAGCAATTTAAGCTGGCCTTTCAAAGCCGAAGACACTTTAAACTTGGACATCAAGAGTTGTCCCTGCTTGTCCTCAGCTCACTGCTCTGCTCCATCCCCGGTTGCCAGTGGAACAGGGCGGGAGGGAAGAACTGTGATTTCTTGTCTGGGAAGATGGGATGGCTGGAGAGAGAGAAGTAGGGGCGAGGCCTCAAGAGATGCCAGAGTTGGAGAGGTAGATGTGGAAAAATGTGACTCTGAGGATTACGGTGCTAAATCCAAGTTTCCTGCACAGAAAGCTGGCAGACTGCAGAAAAGGACCCCGACATGAAACTGCTGCCTCAGGGTCTGCCTCCAAGCATGAAAATCAGATTACATGAGACAGAGAGATTTATCTTCTTGCTCTGATGGAAAGGAGGAGCACTGGAAAGGTGGTTTCCATCCACACGCTGCCCATCCTGTGTGGGCCCAGCAGGAATGAGAATAAATTTTAAATCAAGCAATTATTTCCTTAATTTCTCTCAAGTTTCAAATGTCTTAAATTGCCAGAGGGTTTTTTGGGTCTTGGTTTTGTTTTACTTTTTTTTTTTTTTTTTCATTTTCTTTTTCATCTTATTCTTCCTATCCATCTTTACTGGTTCTAATTGTGTCATTAGTAATTAATGACTTTGGAGGGAGACATTTTCTTTTTAATTAAAGGAAGAAAAGAAGAAAGCTGTAGAGACACACATGCATCATTCTACCTCTCGGCACTGACATGATTTTCCTGAAGCAGTTTATCTCTCTTCCAGCAACTGGGGAAAGGGCTAGGACTGGCCTGGGGACATTTTCTGTGCTGGTGTATCCCAGTTTGGAGAGCTCATGCTCCCACCTCCTCATCCATGGCAAGGAGCTCTTCTGTGTCTTAGCCCAAGTGAGCCAGGCAGTAAAATTTAACTCCAGGAGAGTCACGCTCTGAGGGTGTATTCACATAGATAAGGCAGGCTGGATGGTGCAAAACCTGGTCCAGATGTGGTTCTTCTCCCCCAGAGACCATGAAGAAGACCTCAGGCTTACCTAGTCCTCTCCAAACATCTGAAGAGCTTTAGAGAAGCTCATTCCACTGCTGCCCTGGAAGCTGAAGTGACAGCACAGTCACTATCTGGACCCCAGCAACCCTACGTTGTCCCCACCACTGACTGGGGAGGCTGCACTGGAGATGTGCCACTCTTGTGGATCCCCAGAGCATCACTTACTGATGCGTCTCCACCAGGATCTGCTCTTCGGCTGCAGCGGGGACCCTCTGCCTGCCTCTGCGTTCGACCACTGTGAGCTACCCAGCTCCCGGGAAGGCGGCACAGGAAAACGCTCCGTCCTATCTCATCTGGCAAATGGGTAATTATTGCTCCTGCCGATGTTTGCTGCTCCATCCAAGTCGATGTGGTGCTCCATTTGTCATTGTTTGTGAGAGCAGGAAGGGAGGCCACCGCGCTGAATGGGAATTGATTGCTTGGATGCCGGCCGGGCTGGGCAGGCAGCCTGGGCTCTGGGTTATTGCAAATTATTCCTTTACGCGGGAAAAGTCACACGCCGTGATCCTTCCAGCGACTTCCCAGATACTGGGAGGACTGGTCTGCTCCCAGAGAGGAAGAGGAGAAGCACCAATGGGATGCGATGCCAGGACTGGGAGAGGATGGCAGCCACACACCTTCACCGTGGATTTGCAGATGCTCTTCAAATTACTTCCAGCAGTTGGTAAAAGGGGGTTTTGGAGGAGACTATGGGAAGCAAAGTGACTGGGAAGGAGAAAAAGAAGGAATGAAGCCCCACATCTGCACATGTAGTTCTCTAAAGAATACAGTGAAATGCAGCTCGAAGGGAGGGATAATTGGCCCTGAATTAGCGGCTGATGTTCAGGCAACAGCTCTTGGGGCTCCTGCAAACAGCTGGGAGCAGACACCTGCCCAACAGTCAGGGGAATTAAGAGACAAAAAAATAAAAGCCTCCAAAACCTAACACAAATGTCAAGGCGATACAAAGGAATGAGCACAAAATAGCACAGGACATTTTCTAAGGCCATTATCAGAGATTCACAGTCTCTCTTAGGCAATGGGCTTGGCCCTGGCTGCCTCCTTGGAAAAGCTCTGCAGAGAGGAAACGAGGGTGAAGAAAAGAAAAACGGCTGCAGTTAACAGGGGAAGAGAGAGCACGTTTCGGCAGGGAATGAAAGTCAGAAATGATCTTGGTGCCCAGTGGGGAGCCCGGCACGGGTGCAAGCCACGGGCGTTGTGCTGTGCCAGCCCAGAGGCAGCGGGGTTGCTGAGCTCAGAGGGGAGCCGGGCTCAGCCTTCACCTTTCCTGCTAGTTAGAGACTAAAAGGCAGGGATGTGAAGGAGATAATTTGCCACGGTTTTCAGGTGGAGGATGGATGAGGAGCTTGGCTGTCCCCAGCAATAAGGGAACAGGCTCAGAGGCGCAGCAGGGAGGAGGAGAAGAGCTCAGGGAGGCGGGAATGCGTTTCTGCTGCTGCACCCTGTGCTAAAGAGCTGATCCTGCCCAGGGTGGGGATGTGAGCCTGCTCCTGCTGGGTGTTATTATAGCAAATGATTTGAGAGAAATAAGGTTTTCCTATTTGAATATGCTGTTCTCTGCAGTGGACTCTCCCCTTGGGAGCAGGTGAGCCTTGCACTGGGGGTCAGCTTACAGTGCAGAAGAAAATTTGGGACCTTGAGGGATCCTGAGTCTTCCTGAGCTTTGACAGTTTCCTTGACTGACTCATCCACAACACCGGGTTGGGACGTCTCACCAAGGTCTCCCTTCTTCCTGTCAGTCAGAGCTCAACAGAGCAACAACATGGAAAAGATAAGACATCCGAGATGTGATTTGAGGCAAGCCAAGAGGAAAAATATTATCCATCCAACACTACGGGAAGAGAAGGTAGACAGAATTGCATGGGCCACCGGGTCCAGCCCCAGCCATTCCACACGCCATGAAAGGTGACTATTACCCAGACAACGAGAGACCAACCCTTCTGGTCACACCATGCAGGTGACACTTGCTGCCCCTCTCCCACACCGCAGCACCCCACACCCCAGGCAAATCAATCTTCTCTTGGCTCAAGGAGGCTCCACGCTGCCCTCCTCACTCCCCTCTTCCCTTTTTGCCCCGTTTTTATTTTTGAAACTCTCAGGGAACCTCGCATTAACTGCAGCTTGGAGAAAGTAATCAAGCTATTTCTAGGCAGAGAACTAATTTAATGCATGGATGACTTTAGCTCAAAAGAAGAAATAAGGACACTCAGGCATCCTAAGGGAGCAGAATAATAGGGTAATTTGCACAAGATGAGGAGAAAGGGGAAAAAAAGGGCCACTACTTCTTTTGCATAATCTTCTTTATAAATCTTCTTCTTTCCCCTCTTTGCCGGTCACTGCCATTGAGTCTCCAGACGTCGAACGTTCACACACGCTGTTGCTTGAAAAGGGGCAAGAGTGGGCTTCAGCTCGGCACAATTTCTGCTGTAATGCTCACAAGGGTGGGAAGAGTGGGACAGGGGACGAGCGTTTGTGGCTCTTCGGGGTGCAAGGAAGGCTTAAGCTGCCGCCAGCCTGTGCCACAGGCAAGGAGGCAGCGGGATTTCTAGTGCCTGACAGAAATTCCACTGTTTCCAAATGCCTAAAGGGAGGAAAGGGAAGGGAAGGTGGGAAAGGCGGGGAGATGCCGCTCCGAATTTTTCCTTCTGGCGGCAAGACTCTAATATTTAGAGCTGCCTGAGTATGTGGAATAAAAGAAGTGTCAGCATGAAAATCATGTGGAGGTGCAAAACTGAAGCTTTCCCTTCCAAATGCGTGGAAACAAGGATGTTGTTTACACCACTTTGCCAAAAATGCTCCGTGATGTATTTTTCCCTTCCCTTCACCCTCCTAACCAACATTTGACTGAAAACACTACTTTCCTTGGAGGAAGTTTCCATTTTGAGAAAACACACCTTTCCTGCCAATAAAACTGTTCCTGCTGAGGATTTCCAAGCAGTGTGTGAATCCTTGGGGACAGTCCAGGGCTGGGAATAATAAAGTTGGTGTGGCAGAGGCATGCGTGGTCACAAACCCATGGCCCAGGGCTGGACCATGCCTAGGAAGGGATGGGTCCATCCAGTCCTGCTGGCACTGGAGAGCCCAGTACAGCAACTGGAAGCACCTGGAGCAGCCTCGGGATGCACAGCTGAAAGGGATGCCCTCCCAGCTGAAATTACTCACTTCTAGATTGGACACGGCAAGTTCTGCCATGAAAGCGGATGATTTTTCTTGCTTTCATCCTGGATGGGCTCTGTTCTCAGAGCAGGTACCCTCCCTGTAAGCGAGGGAATTGTAGAGCAGCTGCTGTAACTGTGTGGGCAATGCAGGACCAGCTGCAGTGAGGAGGAGCTCGGTCACCCCCTCATCTTCTGCCCCAGCCCCAAGGAAGCAGGATCTAGGCATAGACCCACTGCATCCACCTTCCTGCATCCCTGCTTTGCTCCCTGCCCAGCTCCAGCCGAGTTGCACCGATGGAGGAAAAAAAATATAAGTAGGTCAGAGACCCATTTGTCAGTTACTTTGCACCGGGTGGTGACTAGAACCGGCAGCTTAATGGATGGATCTTACTTGTGAAATTACCCAGCACAGAAACATGTGTACCTGCAGGGCACAGAGACTTGGTCACACCAGGAGGAGAGGAGATTTGATCCCGTTACCAGGGAAGAAGGGAAGAAAAGTGCCCGTTCCTCTCTTCCTCCCTCCTGTTTTCCTCCTCCCTCTCTCTGCAGTCAGGGCCACGTGCTGACCCGAGGAGAACTTGCTGCTGGACTTCTCTTTGTTGGCTGTACTGTAACAGAAGAAAAAGACCAGTCTGGTTCACCTGGGAATGGACTGAGCCTTTAATTACACTGGGCTGGAGGCTGGATTTACAGCCGGCCCAGGGATGCTCTCTCTCTAGATCCAACCCACATGATAAAGCCAGCCCACCCCTCCCTGGCAGTCCCCCAGGGACTCCCAGATGCCACCACAGACTCCCCAGGGGGCTCCTGGGGTGGGGACACCTCTCCCATGGGACCAAGAGAAGCATTGCCATGCCTTGCCCCAGAGAAACAGGGTCTCCTGCATCTGTTGAAGTGAGCAATATCCCACCATCGCACCCCCAAGCTCCAACTCAATGCTTGGAATGCCCAGGCAGAGGAGCATATGGATGCTGAGGAGCAATATGGAAAGGCATCCTTGGGTGGGCTTGGAAAGACCCTGTGGATGGAAAGTGAGAAGGTCGGGAAAGGATCGTAGCTTCTTATTAGTAAAGGCCATCTGAGCCTCTAATTAAAATTTGCCTAATGACCTGGCTGCTTCGTCATTTTCACTCTCAGAGATGTTAATTTAAAGTGATAGGTACTTAGGCAAAGACAAAATTAATTTATCCTTTAAAAAAAAATATCAAAAGGGCAGAGCGTGGATTCAGTTGAAGCCCCACCCACCATCCCACCGCAGGAGGAGCTCCATGCCCACACCACAGCAGGGCACATCTTGATGAAGATGGGAGGAGAAGGAACAAACCACACAGAGCAGATGTTTCTTACCCTTAATCCCTGCTGGAAAGGCGCCCAGATGATGGGATAGAACTTCTACAGAGATACAGGGCCCATCCTACCTTGGTGGCTTTAGTGACACTTGGGTACAGTTGTCCCAGCGTTGCCAGCGAGCAGTATGTCCTGCAAAATGCACATAGATACCAGGGATCAGGTCTGGGTTTTCCTCAGGGGGAAGAAAAAAAATATGCACAGTTTTTTTCCCCCTGTACATTCTTCCTATTCTCCAGTTTTTCACTGCAAATAGGACATTTGATGATTTTCAGCTGCAGTCCCTCGTCCTCAGCAGACACCCTGTCTCATCCCCAGAGCCACCTGTCCTTCTCTCCCCCTTGCCAAACCACTGGTTTTCAACAAGTCCACTTCAAACACTCAAACCTGCCTCAGCAAACTCCCTTCCACTTTCCCAGGTCACCCAAGGCCTCCTGTGGCTCCACTTAAACTAGAGGAGGAGGAGGGTAACCACAAAACAACATAGTAGTCTCTTAGCAGTTCACATTTACCATCTACAGGTAACTCATGCTTGCTCCCTGATGATGCAGATCCTTCCCCACGTGTGTCCCCCCACATGGCCAGCCCTACTCTGCCCACACTCCTACCTGAGCAGGGAAGATCTCAGAAGATCCCATACCTTTGCTGTGTCCCAGCTCACAGGGCAGTGATGCTCTGCTGTTCCCTGGCCACCTCCTGCCTCTTGCAGTGGCCACTCCAAGGCCGATGTGTGCAGTCTGGGCAGGCACAGCTGCAGTATTCCTCCCCATCCCTCTCTCTTTGTTAAATCCGAGGCTGCAGTGGATTTAGTGTTCAGCGTCGGTAGTCCATACCTCATCGTTCATGCCACATTGATTCTCAATTCCAGCCCTGTAGGTTATTTAATTGGGCAGATATCCCTTCAATTTTCTCCTCCAGCGATATTATTGATGGCTGAAGTCTATCCATTTCTTTGCATGGGGCTTCAAAAGGAGCCTGTTAACAATTATAACAATAGTCAAACACTTTGCTTTCGATTGTACTTCACAGTCCCAAATCTCTAACAATCCATTAAGCCCATCTTGGAGGTATTAATTGTCCCAGGTTCAGTCCAGAGATAGCTCGTGTTGCCCTTCAGGCTGAAATCATTACTCTTCCCTCTCCATTTCCCTCCACCAAGTGCTCTTTGAGTTGTGAGCCAGACCAGAGGACCGTGCCCCTATGTAAATCTGCTGGCAGGAGCTCACAGAACAGTGCCATGGGGGTCAGCCAGTGGCCCCGGCCCCCAGGACACCTAAATCACACCCACACCTCTGCACCCAAACCAGGGGCTGGCCGTTGGGGCAGGCGTCAGGACGCATCCGTGGCTAAATCAAGCCCTTGCTTTTCAAGCCCCTTGAGCCTGTGGTCACCCTGGGAATCGATAGGCCATACATCTCCAGTAAATCCTCACAGCAGCACTGGGCCACGGCAGGGGGTGGTGAAGATAAACAGTGATATATAGTGGTCAAAGCATCTTAGATCCAGGACAGTCTCTCCGCTTCCTGCCCTCCCTTCCAGCTCCCTTCCACACCACTGTTTAGCTGAAGTGTTGCACGGGAATAATTTTTCCCGGGTATCCTGTATCCCCAGGGCACAGGGATCCTCTGGAATGGGACAGACCCAAGCTCAAATGCCCCTGGCGCTGCTGTGTGGGACAGGGACCTAAACCCTTCTCCTTGTGCAGAGAAGGAGCCAGCCCCTGGGGAAGGGGACCACCAGGACAATCTTCTGCACCCAGGTCCTTTGCTCTCCTGCAGTGCTGCACATGGAGCCCTGCTCTGCCTGTCCTTTGCCATCCGGAGGAGGAACCAAAGCTGTGAAGAACAAACTGGCAAATCACTTTGACTCCCTTGTTTCACCTCTCCAACAGCCAGCCTCATACAGGGGAGTAAAAGTTTTATTTCAAGCTTTATACTTTTAACTTAATTTTTGATGGATGCAGTCTCAACCCTTATACTATCTGAAAATGAATATTTTATTATAGTATAAGAGCTGAAATTACATGAATTAATTATATTTAAATATTATACTGAATATTTGATTTGCAGACTGGAGTAACCAGTGTTGAAAGGGAATGCTTCAGCTGCGCCTGTGCCGGGCAGAGCCCAGCAAACGTGTGATCTGTAGGCGCAATTCCCTGGCAACCCCCATTTCATTCATGCTTTGCCTCCTCCTCTCTGCATTTCCAAGCAGAGGGATGGAGAACAACAGGTCCGTGACTCCCTGGGGCTCCTGCACTGAGCTTTCACCCCGGCAGCTCTCACGCCTCCGTCTCACAGCCCCGCGGACCTGTTTTCTCAACACCACGATGCCCCTGTGGCCACATCCAGCCTCAGCACCGCGACGGGGCTGCTGCCGTGGCGGAGACACTTGTGCCTCGGTGAGTGGGGCTTCACAGAGAACGCTCCTATCGCTGCCGCTAATTACTCTGGGGCTGCTGGCCGCGCACCGTCTCATTAATTACCTGCAGGTCACAACGGCGATTCTTCCCGTATGAAAGCTGCACCAGTAATTTCGTGTTTCAAATGAACTCCGGGAGCACCCTGCAAGTCGTTCTTTGCAGGAAAATAGAGTGTAATATCTATAATTAAACGCAGTGGGGATGGTCTAACAAGAGTGTGCCGAGGAACTGAGCAGAGATGGCTGCTCTGTTCGGACACTCAGAGTGATTCCCTTTGGTGCCAGGGTTTTGGAAAGCCCGTGAGGAGGTTTGCTGGTGCAGCACTGAGACGGGAGCCATCGCTGTGATGGTGAAACAAGGTGATGCTCAGAACAATGCCAGCCTTGATAGGGCGTCCCGGTACAAACACGTCCAACCCATACCAGATTGTGAGGTTATCTGGCACTGGGGTGGGACAGAGAGCTACAAGAGTAAGGAGATGGTGGTGGCCAGGAGCCACCACATCTCTCCTGCACAACATCCCCATCCTTTGCTCCTCCAAAAGCATCTGACCCACCTGCACAAGGTACTGCCTACAAGGTTTGTGTACTAGCATCAGTCTCACACTCCAGACCCTGTGAAAAGCTGTCCCAGGAGCCGAGGATGGGGCCAGTGAGCCAGAGAAGGTCTGGGCGGAGGAGGAGGAGGAAGATGGGTAGCCCAGGACTGCAGTAGCCTCGAGACAGAGGTGTTTTTACAGGGAGCACAGTATGAGAAGCTTGTATGCCATCTGCTCCTGCCTGCCCTGCATCCAGCGAACCAGTGCACTTCTGCCTTTCCTACACGCTAAAAATACTCTCTTAAAAAAAAAAAAAAAAAAAAAAAAGAACAAAAAAAGAAACAGAAAGAAGATGAGGAAATGAGGGTATAAACAAGGACTCCATGGAGACCAGAGGCCTCATCGTGCTCTTCCCGCTGCATCAGGCCCCTTCCCCCACTTGCTGCAACTCTGCCTTACGTTTTAGGGCAGAAACGTGCTGCTACTGGTTTTCTATAGCTGCAGAAGGAGGCACACGCATGCACACCCCCCCCAGCCCCATGGACAGGCCATCTGCTGTTAATGGAGCTGAGCAAGTGGAGCCACCCCCCCGTTCCCCTCCTTGGCAGCAGGATGGAGGGGAGGGCATGGAGTCAGGGGCTAGTTTACAGATGGAGCCCCTCGGGCAGGCAGTGGTTCAGTTTCCTCTGGCAGCTGCTCTGCCCCAGGAACGCCAGCAGCAGACCCAGTTCCACTTCTGGAACCAGCCCATGGCCACCTCCATCCCTGCCAGATCCCTGGTCTTCCCAGCAGCAGGTCTCCAAACCTGAAGGACTTTGCCTCAAGTCCGACCCATGGCCCCAGCAAACCCTTTTAGGACCACACTGATATGGCCATGAGGTTGGGCAGTAGGTTAGAACTTGAAAACTCAAGTCTTTACTTATCATGTGCCAGGAAACCCAAGAAAACCCAAGACAAACTGCTTTTTCCCCTCTGAGCCTCTGCTTTGTCCCTCCATCCAGTACCAGTTTACAGCCTGAACCCTCCAAGGCAGCGCTGGCCTTCTGCCGGGCTGATGTGCAGCACAAAGCCTTACCAGATGGACCCACCACAGGCCACCACCTCGCTCCCAGCAAGTCGGTGCCCACAGCAGGGCAGACTGAGAAAATCCCATTTGCAGGAGGCACACAACAGCTCTAAGTGATGGAAATCCTCCTTCCTTGGGCAGAGAGAGAGAGGAAAGAGAAAGAAAGATTAAAAAAAAAAGCTCTTTCTGGGGAAATTAAATTGGACTTCAAATTTACAGGGTCTTCATTTTGTTCTGGTGATAATGAATTAAGCTCTTGCTGGCAGTTATATTGCTGCAGAAATAAGTACCGGTTAAAAGCACTTTTGGAAACTATGACTTTCATTTTAAAGCTGCCACAATTTACATTTAATCCATTCATTAATTCATTTATTTATTCTGCTCAGGTACAAACCTCGCATCTTTCCTTTCCCAGGATTCACCGAAATGTCATTTTTAACCCCAAATGAGTTTCCACAGAGACCTGGGGCTGGGTGTGTTTCCCTGCAAGTGTTTTCCTTGGCGTCACACACGGTCCCCCCCCTAGAAGCAGTGACTTGGGAGGGCTTGCCCAAACCTCCCTCCTTTGGGACCAAAGACAGATACGGATGTAGGAGACACAGGGGAACTCAGCAGCAACCGCTTCTGACCACCACAGGGAAGAAGCTCCATCTCTTGGGTCTCCTAACAGCACTCTGGTTCAAGAAAGCAGGCATTTTGCCTTTGCACAGCAGGAGGAAAACCCCGGTGAGCCTGTATTAACGTTTCGGTTCCCTCTCACTCAGGATCTCCCTGCTGACGCAGAGCAAGCCCGTGCATCTGTGGCCATGGAATACTTTGGGCTGGAGGAACCAGACAGGAGTTTCCAGTAACTATAAAAGCAGGAAACCAAACTCCTGCTGCCCCTGAGGATGTCCTCACCACTGAGGAGCACCCACAGGCAATGCCTGCGCTGCCACCCACTAGTCAGGGTTGCTCCCCCCCTCAAGACCCCATTCCCTGATAGCCTCGCAAGGACAGAGTGTTGAACAGGAGCCAAAACCCAGAGGTGAACGGCCCATTACCCTGATTAACCAGAGACACACAAACCACTGTGGCTTGCAATAATTTTACCTCTGCCAGGTGCCCCTGGCCCGGGCTCACACATGAATCCAGCCCCCACCTCCCTTCCCCTCGCTTTCCACAGCCCCTGGCCCAGCCCAGTGCTTCACTCCTTCCCACATCCCAGCTCCTCCAAAAGCACCTCTGGTAACGGTTTATGCTCCACAGCATGCATGCACAGAGGTCAGGCTTTCAGAAACCAAATCCAGCTCTTCTATCACCAGAAGTGATAGGTCCCATCACCCTTCTTTGGGCAGGCTCACTGGGGTGTCCTGAGCTGCCGTGGTGCAGCGTTACAGGGGTTTGCACGTAGCCTGAGAGCGCACAGACAGGCTGCCACGTGTGGCCATCACCCCTGCATCTTACTAGAGGGACATGCAGGGCAGCAGCAAGATCACAGCCTGGCGATGGTGCCCTGCAGAGGGAACGCTGCCTCCTGCCAGCACTGAGTGTGTATGTGCTTGTCACCCACAGCATCTCTGGAGCTCCGCAGCATGGACTTGGGCTGGGATTTTGAATCCAGGGCTTTGGGGGGTGGGGGGACTCAAACACAGCCCACATGCTGCAGGATGGGTCACAGCTGCCAATTCCTGCATGTGTAAAAGCTCTGTGATTCCTCCTTGGTTCCGGAGCATCAGTCAGCACGCTCCACCACTGCAGACAGAGAGGGACCTAGATGAGCCTGGGACAGCGGGGTCTCTGCCCACACACAGCAAAAGATGCAGAAGGGGGGTGTGTGTGTAAAAAGAGACTGGCTTGACAAGAGGGCCCACAGCCCCTCCATGCTGGGAGATGACAGTGCCAGTAACTCCCCCACCCCTTACAGGACAAGCAAAAGGTGTTTCTGTAGGACAGGTTTGCTCCTTAAGCTACTGGTTTGCTTTTGGCACTCCCAATCCCATTTCCACTCACCTCTAGTGTGGCTTTATGAGGCGTCTGCCTCTATGTAGACACTGGCTCCACCAGAGGCCACGGAGCTGCCGTGCTCCCACCAGCAATAGGATTCCAAAGCTCCTGTAATTTATATGGCAGTTTTCATTACTTCCCTTCTCCAAAGACTTGTTCAATAAATTACCAGTTTATGAATTCCAAAGTGCTCTGTGCAGCCCTGAACAAAAGGAAAAGGAAAAAAAATACAGCCTAGATAAGCTTTAATGGCAGAGCTTTTCATCCTGGAAAGAAAGCCATTACTAAAATGATATCCCCCCTCCCCCATGAGCATACCGTTGCTTTCACAAGCCAGAGGACAGCAACACCCTCACTGCTGCTGTAGTGCCCAGAAGTACCAATGAAGCTGAGGGCATGGGAGACCCTCATAACCCAAAATGCTGCCTTGATATTACACAAAGACTTTCTTTTGAAGAGTTGAGAAACCCAAAAACATGAAAGATCTTAAGAATTAAAGGTTAAACTGGGAGAAAAGCCCTATTTCCTTGCTCTTTATCCAGCCACAAACCCATGGCTTTGCCCACTCCCACGGGCTGGATTTCCTTCAACAGCATTATTCTTGTCTATGGAGCATCCCATCCCATCCCATCCCATCCTTCCCCTGGCAACACTGGTAACTGTGAGGGTGAAGGGCATCCCTTGGATCAGCCCCCAGGTAGTGCAAGGTTTGTGCTTCTCCCTATAGCTGTCCCAGCAGAGGCACCTGGCAGGTTCCTTAAATCTCATCTGAGATCTGCAAGTGGTAGAAGACATGAGAAGAAGAAATAGGGACTGATATGTTAATCAGAAAAACACAAGTCAGAGATGAACATAGGGAAGTAGGAAAGCTGCTGGCTGAGGTGGAAGGGTCGAAGTG
>VZRU01001710.1:80230-110633 GCA_013398155.1 Pedionomus torquatus
ACACTGGCTCCACCAGAGGCCACGGAGCTGCCGTGCTCCCACCAGCAATAGGATTCCAAAGCTCCTGTAATTTATATGGCAGTTTTCATTACTTCCCTTCTCCAAAGACTTGTTCAATAAATTACCAGTTTATGAATTCCAAAGTGCTCTGTGCAGCCCTGAACAAAAGGAAAAGGAAAAAAAATACAGCCTAGATAAGCTTTAATGGCAGAGCTTTTCATCCTGGAAAGAAAGCCATTACTAAAATGATATCCCCCCTCCCCCATGAGCATACCGTTGCTTTCACAAGCCAGAGGACAGCAACACCCTCACTGCTGCTGTAGTGCCCAGAAGTACCAATGAAGCTGAGGGCATGGGAGACCCTCATAACCCAAAATGCTGCCTTGATATTACACAAAGACTTTCTTTTGAAGAGTTGAGAAACCCAAAAACATGAAAGATCTTAAGAATTAAAGGTTAAACTGGGAGAAAAGCCCTATTTCCTTGCTCTTTATCCAGCCACAAACCCATGGCTTTGCCCACTCCCACGGGCTGGATTTCCTTCAACAGCATTATTCTTGTCTATGGAGCATCCCATCNCATCCCATCCCATCCCATCCCATCCCATCCTTCCCCTGGCAACACTGGTAACTGTGAGGGTGAAGGGCATCCCTTGGATCAGCCCCCAGGTAGTGCAAGGTTTGTGCTTCTCCCTATAGCTGTCCCAGCAGAGGCACCTGGCAGGTTCCTTAAATCTCATCTGAGATCTGCAAGTGGTAGAAGACATGAGAAGAAGAAATAGGGACTGATATGTTAATCAGAAAAACACAAGTCAGAGATGAACATAGGGAAGTAGGAAAGCTGCTGGCTGAGGTGGAAGGGTCGAAGTGGCTTGCTAGAGATGCTGAGATGGGGACTTTGGCCAGAGCTGTGTCTCACCCTTTTTTAGCCCCAACCCTACCTCTGCCTCAATTTCCCCCTAGACTCAAAGGCAACTCCAGGGATGCTGAGCCAGACTCAGGGACAGAGTGTGGGCAGGAGGCTCCATGGATGGATGTTATTGATGCCCGTCACCCATGAGAGCTGCCCTCCCACACAGCAGCCAGGAGTGGGGAGAGAAGTGTGGCTGAGCTGCTGAGCAGATAAAAAGCCCCCGCAGTGCTGCCTCCAGAGCCTTTCCACTCTGCTGGGCTGCAAACGGAGGGCACAAAGAAAAAAAAAAAAAGNATGCTGAGATGGGGACTTTGGCCAGAGCTGTGTCTCACCCTTTTTTAGCCCCAACCCTACCTCTGCCTCAATTTCCCCCTAGGCTCAAAGGCAACTCCAGGGATGCTGAGCCAGACTCAGGGACAGAGTGTGGGCAGGAGGCTCCATGGGTGGATGTTATTGATGCCCGTCACCCATGAGAGCTGCCCTCCCACACAGCAGCCAGGAGTGGGGAGAGAAGTGTGGCTGAGCTGCTGAGCAGATAAAAAGNAAGAAAGAAAGAAAGAAATCAATAACCACCACCCATTGTGTCTCCATCTGCCATTGATTTATGGCCCTGCTGAAAAGTCTAGTTGTCCACAATTATTGGGCAGTCAGCTCCTATTTGCCATGATTTCCTCGCCCCTCCTTTCCACTCACCTCCCTGGTGGAATCCATCCTGCCACATAGGGCTCCGGCAGCTCCTGGGGTGGTTGTTGGCTGGGTCCCAGCTGTGTCCAGGTTCATGGTGGGATAGTGACCGCTTGTCAGGGTCAGGTCTGGTCTTCCAAGGGCTTGGGATGGCAACTGGAATCCAGAAGTTGGAGCAGGGATGAGGGCATCTCAGATGCAGAGCAGCAAGGGGGGAAGGAGCAGTCAGGTGGACTGCAAGTAAAGCCAACCAGAAAATTACATTTTGCCCTGAGCTGCTGAAAACTCAGTTTTATCTTAAAAGAAAGCAAAAGCTGAGCACAAGAAGATTTCCTTTCTAGTCTTCTTGACAGCCTTCCCAGCTTGATTTTGCTCTTTTGGCCATTTCTATCATATGTCATACTGACCCAGGAGGTCAGATTGATCCAGTCAACCAAGCCTTCTGAGAGAAAGTGCCTGCTGGATGAGTTCCTCAAGATATGTGTTTCATTATAGCAGTGTTTCCTTGGGGAAGAAAAAGCTTGTATCAGAAAATAATCAAATGTCCTAAGAGTCAGCAGTCTGGTGCCTCCATCTGCAGACTCCAGTCCAGCCACCTCCACCACCCTGCACTGAACCGGGGGCACCACTGTTGGATTAAAGAGCACTGCCT
This sequence comes from Pedionomus torquatus, assembly GCA_013398155.1. Taxonomy (NCBI): domain Eukaryota; kingdom Metazoa; phylum Chordata; class Aves; order Charadriiformes; family Pedionomidae; genus Pedionomus; species Pedionomus torquatus. The sequence continues at coordinate 82,479 of VZRU01001710.1, forward strand.
GAACTCCATTCCCCTGCCTGGTCTGTGTCTGCTGGCCTCCTGCCCACCTCCAGCTCCCTCACGCTCCGAGATAAACAACCCTGAGGATTGAGGAATTAACATTGTGTCCCCAAGGCCAGGCTCATCTTTGGGAAAGGGACACGGCAGGAGCAGACAGGGCTTGGATGGGGAGGTGTGGGGTAGATCAGCCCAGGGCAAGTCTGAAGGACAAATCTCTGTAGCTGCTGGTTGCTCACCTACAATGATGCTGGGTTGTGGTGCAATGCAAGGAGTGGTGGTCTTCTCCAAAGACCCACTGGAGACCAAGGAGAGACACGTTAGGGGACAGGTGAGTAACCCAAAGGGGCAAGAATGAAAAAGTGGTTCGAACAACCAGGTTGGGGTAATCTTCCTTATAGGAACTGCTGGGAATGCAAAGAACAAGCTGTGACCTCTTCATGCAGCAAACATCCCCTTTGAGAGATGGAGAACTAATTCTCACTGGGGCACTTCAGTTATTTGCCCTGTAGAAACCCCTTCAATGGCTCCAGTTTACAGGGGAGTCTGGAAAGCAAATGCTGCTTGCAGCCACAGAGCAGACAAAGCTGGATGTGATTGCTGCCAGGTTTCTGTTTACCTGAACTCATGAGGCAATGATTAGTTGGACTTTAGCTTTGGTGAGAAAGGGAGATATTATGGAAGGGCTGATTGCAGAAATGAGCCCCAGATAGAATACTTTGACCTAAATCAGCTTCTGATGAAGTGAATGGACAAATGAAAATAAGCCCCAGCAACTGAGGATCTTGATTTCAAGTGAAGTAGACTTTGTGAACCAATTCCTTTTGCTTCTCAAAGTCAGCTGGAGAGAGGTCATAGACACAGATATGCAGGATGCCTGGAATTGCATCAAGAAGTCCCAAGCAGAAGGAAGAGAAACTAAAAATAAAAGCTTGCAAAGGAGAGTTTGCAAGGTAATGGGCTGAGCAGTCAATTGAAGAAAGGTGTTAGGAAGAAGCAGGGACCCTGCACAGATTGGAAGAGAGGAGTCCTGGAATGGAGGTCATGGAGGCCACCAAGTTTTCAAAGTGGAAATTGCATCAAGTCAGCGTTAGACCTTGCAAAAAAGGTATTGAAACAAATAGCTGGTTATAGAGCCTCAGAACCTTTCTGGCTTTAAGAAAAAATAAAAGAACAAGGGTTGTTATGTGAAGAGAAAAGGGAAAAGACTAAAGGATAACTCAGGGCACATCCTAGCACTACTTGACCTCAGTTTTCAGCTGGGGTGAAGTTGGTGGTTAAGAGACACACGAGGAAGTGGAACAGGGAAGCAGGAGACGGGAGCGAACAATTCCCTGGAGTGGTGAAGAATAGGCACAGAGGAAGGCATTTCTGCTGGCAATTATTTTTATTACATCAAGATAAAGTATTATTGGTTTGGAGTACAGCACATGTGGGGGTTGTATTTAAATAAGAGACACAAGCCCATTAATCTGATCTCGTAGAGGATGAGGCTTCACCGCAGATTCAGACAGCAAGGCTAATTGAAAGTAAGTAAACAACATTAGGAGGGCTTAGCAAGGGGAGATCACGCCAGACTAAGTGGATTACCACATCCCCATTGTCTGCAGGATCAACTCTTCTCATCCACCTGGACAGACCCAAAGCACCTGAAGCTGGAAGACCGCAGGAATATAGAGAAGAAACGTTGCAGAGATTGGGACAGAGAAAAGACAGGAAGGTAGTAATAGTGAGGCAAAAAAAGATGAGAAACTCTACCAACCTGACATCAAACACCACATCTCAAAGGAAGCTTCAGAACATCTGCAGAGGGGAACCCACCCCATGACCACAGCAGCTCCAGAGTACAATTGCCTCCATGTAGAAATTCTCCTTTTATTTGATCATTAAAATGAAATTCTTTTAGTCTGCCTGAGGCACACAGTGAGACTGAGCCTGCTTAGCACTTTGAACAGAGCCCTTGCTCCCAAGGGGAAAATTCTGATGAGATTGGTTGCAAAATAGGAAGATGGGATACTGTACTGCAAGACTTGAGTACCCTAGAAGTGGAATGAAATTGGAGCCTTGGTGTAAGCGTGAGGTGTAAGGCCAGGGACTTGGATTGAAACTGTTCTTCTCTGCATTTTCGCCAGTACCTCAGAGAGAGACCCAGGTTGATCAAAGGAGGATCCCGAGACAGCTCTGCCACACAGCTGGGACTAAAGTATCTGGGTGCACAGCTGGGAGAAGCACATCCCACCTGCAGATTAAGGAGTAATGCTGCTGTGGGGAGGAGACACAACCTGGGATCTGGCCACCTATGTTCAGGAGGGAGGGAGATCTACGAGGAGGGAGCCTGTGTTAGCTAAACAAAAGCCAAGAGGGAATATCACTGTCAGCTATAAATACATCAGGGTCTAAACGCACAGAAGGGAGAAAAGCTGCTGAAGCCAGAAGACAATGCTGGCACGAGGACAAATAGGCAGAAACTGGCTGTGAATAACTGTAGAAGGAAATGCCCAATTATTCCCATGATCCAGATTTGGCATTGCCATCTGAGAGGCTTTGCCTGAGCAGCCAGCCCATGAAGTGGGCTGGGAGATACTGTGTCCACGGAAGCAGTGGCACAAAATGGATATTCCAGGCTCCCCTCTGGTCTCATTGCCCAGGAGATCTTACCTACAGGAGGTGCCTGGTTTCTTCTGTAATATGCCCTGGACCTCCTCTGGGTGGAGGAGGACCTGTTACTATTTAATGCTCTAAGTATTGTCCACAGATGTTCTGTACACAAATCCTAACCAGATCTTCTGCTTTTTAGGAAGGTATTTGTGTGCTTCTGTCCCAGGGATGGACAGGGGTCAGTAGCCACAGAGTGTTAGAGCAGCAGATAGTCTCTCCAAAGCAGAGGGACAGCAAGAACAGCTAGTTACCATGCAAAATCCCCCTTGGTCCCTCTCTGGCACGCTTTCCCTCCAGCCCCTGATGTTTCTAGAGGGATTAGAAGGGTAAACCCAGCATTTCCTGGACCAGAAAGAGCAGGGACTGTTCTTCAACAAGGCTAAATACTCATGGAAAACGGGGCATGACAACAGGTTGCTCCTTTCTCTCCTGCTCTAATCCTCATCACCCACCTGGAGCCTCATCTTTCCTTGTGCCTGCACCCATCTGATCCCCATGGAGCCATGATGCCAACAGCCCTGCACCAAGAAGGATTTCACAGTCTGACAAAAGCCCTGTCTTCAGGGCAGCCAAAAAGTGGCCAAAGCACCCAGAAATCCTGAGCAATTTTGGATGGCACCCTACAGCCAGGGTTTCCTGGTGGTGGAGGCTGCCAAGGAGCATGTCCACAGCGGACACAGCACTCTAGAAATAGGGTGCTGCCACTAAGGTTTCAGCCAACTGGAAGGAGAACAAGTCAGGGGATGCTCCTCCCCCATGATGGCCAGCACTTACTGCGCATCCACTGGCCAGAGCAGGGGGACGCTGTGTGCCAAGAAGGCTAGTCATTATGAATGAGACAGCCTGGCATCAGAGGGCAGGGAAGTCTGAGCAGTCTGTGCTCAGCCAAGAGGGCAGCGATCAAACATGAGTCTGCCTCACAGGCTCACACGGTGCTTTCCCTGCCCGACTTCTGCTGGCTTCGCCTTCAGTGACTCCCTGCTTCACATTTAAAGGCGTTCAGTAGCGTTTGGTCAACGACTGAGCCTTCAAGCCAGCTTTCTTGAACAGGACTGATGGTTTACCAAGGTCACCTGCTTCTTGCTCACCCATACACACCCACCTGCACATCTCTGCCCTCTTCTCATGCCCACAGAGGAGAGCTCCTGCACCCTTTGCATCCCCATGCCCACAGGCCCATGCAAAGCTTTTGGGCAGGGGTACAGCCCCATGAAAAGTAGCATCTGCTCAGCTTCTTACCCCCCTCTCTGCACCCCTGCTCCATCACCATGGAAACCCGCGGTGGGAGACAGGTTGCCCGGCAACATGTACACCCAACTGGACCACACTGATGACCCCAGGAACAGGGGAGATTTGGTGCTTGCAGAGATGCTCCCCCCATGCAGGGGCCAAAGCAAGGAAGCAACTGGTGGGAGAACAGGCCCAGCCCCTGGGAGTAGATGGAATAATCACCTTTCACTGGTGCTTTGGTGGCACCTCTCCAGGATGCCCCATCCATCTGGGAGCAGCACTGACCCCAACCCAAGCCCGGGGGCAGCTCCTCCCATGGGCAGAGGTGCATCAGCACAGCCAGGTAATGACTTCAACAACCCCCTGAAGTGATGGTGTTAGGTTTCAGGTCCTGTTTGCATCAGAGGCAGCTAGAGACAGGGTGCACTCCAGCCTTCCCCGGCCTCTGCCACCTCCTCCCCCAGTCCTCAGGTCTACCAGACACAGTAGAGAGTTTCTCCCATAAGAAAATGCAGGGCCCTGGAAAAAGCAAGCAGTGAGCAACCCCATTAAATCTGATAATGAAGGCAATTGCAAGATGCATATCCTTCGGCACACAGTCTAATCTCCACCAGATGAAATGCAAGAAGGAAGATCACTGAGGTAACAGAAGTTAGCATTTGCAAAAGCCGTCTGAAGAAGGAGACTAGCCGAAATTGCCAAGAGAAGAGATAAAAGCAGTCATTACAACCTGCCAATGTGTGTGAGATAAAAACAAAGATAGAGCCAGCAGATCCAGACACATACACAGAAAAGCCACCTGCAGCCTCTAGCAAAGGCTTTGCAATAGGTGTGGGTTGCATCACACCAAGTTAGGTGACAGGCGGGGATATCGCCCAAAGTAGGACACACAAAGTAATTTTTCATGAACACGCACAAAAGGTACAGGGTGTACAGAGCATCCAGCTGCAGAACTTAGCGACATCAACTCCGAGGGCCTTTTGGCTCTGGTACAAGGCAAAGGAATACAAGTAAATAAAAAAGGAGTGTGATAAAGCATGCATAGCTCTTACCAGGGTCAGCAGAAATGCAGAAGAAATGTGGAGCTGACAAAGTGGACTCAAGAACATCTGCATCTCAGAGAGAATATGGAGAGAAAAAAAGAGGAGCAACCACCACAGGCAGCAGGAGATGAAAGCAGGGTTAACTGCTGGTCACCAGGGGACAGGAGGTGTGATATGGCAATAAGCACACCAGGACAACCTGCATACTCTGTCGGCAGGTTTCAGGATTACTCGAGTGGAGTGAAGCCCCGACAGCAGCATAGACATACCTTGCAGTGGAAGAAAATAAAAGACTGATTGGAGACACAGGGTATCTACAGAAATAATCCAAATAAGAAGCCTGCTGAAGCAACCTCATTTCTGACCCAGAAACTTGAGTGCCAAGGAGCAGGTTCTCCTCAGAGCAGTGTGTCTGCAGCTGGGGTCTCTCCCCTTGGGTCAAGTCATCGTCCAAGAGAACTCCTCAAGATTAAGAGTCCTCTCTTATCAGGGGAGTAATTGTGCATTTTGGGTCATCAGCTATAAATCTTAAGAATTCTTAAATTGGTTGTGTAGTATCTTGAACAGCATTCTGAACCTGTGGATTGTTAACGTTTGTTGGAGCCTCAAAGCAGTTTCCATTAAGAGTAAAACTTGATTGTTACGGTCCTGTAAAAATAAATCCCATTTTCTGTTTGTCAGCCTGCCTTGGCTTTGCGAGGTTCCACAACAGGCTGCGAGCCACAGACTGCGGAACAATTCCAAACCTGCCCTTTAGAGAGAGAATTAGTGGCCAGACAACTACCAACTTGGCCCAGCTGTGGCTTTTCCCCAAGCTCTTTCTCCCATGGGAATGAAAGGCACATCCATAGTCCTGCCCTCACCCAACACCTCCACAGTCTGGTGCTTCTCCTGGCTGACCTCACCCCTGGATGCACACACAGATAAGAAATTAGAGATCACCACCCCCAGGGAAGGATCCCTGACACACCTGTGGCTCGTTCCTTGCCAGGTTTGCCACAGTTGATCTTAAAAGCTGCAAGCAGGTCACAGGAGGCTGCAGAAATTCTTGGAGCAGAGGCCTCTGAGCTAATGGAAGAAGGGAAAAGGCAGATGTGAGCTCCACCTCTGCAGTGAGTTATACAGAGGCTTCTTCAGAGAAAGCAGTCGGGATGAATTGCACAACCCAAGTGACAGGCTCCTCCAGCTGGGAGAGACCAGCGAACAAACCCCAGAGCCTGGACTGATATTGAACAGAGGAGGAAAGGAAGAGCAAGGCCAAGGCCAACACAGCTGCATATCTTGGGAGTTACAAAGCACCAGCAGAAACTTTCAGTGTGGTGTGGCATGTGGTATTGCCCCTTAAAGTGAAAGCATAAACAGACAGGATTGAGATGGCCACATAGGAGTGAAGCATCAAAAAGGAAAGCTGAGAACCTCAGCTCATCTGTAACCCATGCAGAAGGGCCAGCCAGCCCACGGCAGACAGCTGAACTGCTCCCACGCCGAGGAAACCATGACCACAGCTGATTATTACCATCATTTTCTCCCCAAGTGACTTCACCCGGAGCTCACGCTCACCAGCACCGCAATGAGTCACGTCGTGACACTGCTCTCCAGGCACAACGTTACTGATGAACTCATCCCAGCGAGTGGACACCACTGCAGAAGACGCACAGCACAGAGCAGCTGTATCACTTACGGGCCACTGGACCAACCCAGACAGGCTGGGCAGGGACAAACCAAGGCAGGCAAACGCAGCAGTTCTGTGGATTCATCCAGCGAAGGCCCTGGCCAGGGTGTTACTGCTGCCAACTACAAGCCAACAGCAAAACCCAGCAGCTCCATGGAAAACCAGAGAGATCCTGAGATGAGCTTTTCCCAGGAGATTGCTTTTTCACACTACCTGGGCAGCCACAGCGAAGCAGCAGAACAGGCAAGGAAAGGATGGCAGCAACCGTTGCCAATTCACAGCATTTTTCCAAAAGCCACCCTGTGAAGTCCCAGGGGGATGAGAAATGCCAGCCTTCCTGGTGCCAGCGGGGATGGCCATCTCACACAGCTTTGCCAAAACAACTGTGAAGGCAGCATCAGCCAGGCAGATCCCCAGCAGGTCAGCATTCACAGCCCACGGCACAGGGGCTAGTCTCACTCCAAAGAATAAATTATAGATGGCACAAGGATACATAATATTTTGAAGGCATCATCTCCCCACATGAAATTATGTCAATTTAAATAAAGTAGCCCTGGATGCAGGGCTGGGAGAGGTTAACCAGGTTCCCCAGTGATGTCTCAACCCCATCCCCGCTGGCTTAGATCAGCTTTTTAGGGACTGTGCCCACAGGGACTCTGCCCACTGGAGCACAGAGAGGCCTTGACCCAATTCAACCACCCTGAGCAGCGGTGTGGGACTACCACCCTCAGAAAGTTCCTCGGGGAACATGGTATAAAGGGTCACCAGTGGGTGGGATTTGGGGATTTAGTTGGTTTTTTGAAGAGCTGCTCGTATTTTATTTATTTGCTTCAGAAAAAGTGGTGTGTTTTTTTTCTTCTGTGGAGGTAAGCAGCTAATTGAGTTCAGGTTCTTCAGCTAATGAAGAAGTGAGCTGAATAATTAATTATTTCAAGATAAATTATTCATGGCCAGTTGTGATTCCAGTGTGGGAACAGGGGGCTTGGAGGGTTATTTAGTTATTTTCATCTTAAAGAATAATGCATGTAAACGCCCCACCCAGCCCCTCCAAATCACAGCTGTGATGAGAGATGGGTGACTCAGGGGACCAGCCCCTTTGCTTCCCAGAGGAATGGGAACAGCTTGTTTCAATGATTAGTCACCTTCCAGTATAAAGTGTTATCCAAAGTGAGCTGGCACTAGACTCGTTTAGGGCCTTGGGCTCCATCATGTACGGCCTTGGGCCCCATCAAATTCTTGCAGCCACATCAGGGTTGTCCTCTGGGCCAGCCTTCCTCCTGAAGCCAACCCAAAAATCCCCCAATGCCCACATTTAAACATCACACAGCAGAACCAGCCAATCAATCTCACTCATTCTCACCTCTTGTTTTTCACACCTTGCTCTGGGCTTGGCTTCACAGCTTGTTGGAACATCTCACTTGACCTGCTTCTGCACTGGATAACGAGCCACTAGCCACAATGATAATGACAGTTATTAGGGATAATGCTGATTGCAGCTAACAGACAGGCTTACCCTGCAACCCCACCCTACAGCTCAGACCCAGGATACCCTCTGTTTGGAAAGGGTCACTGGGACCTTAGCAGTCCTTTGCTTGCTTGGTGTTGAGAGGAACCCCTGGGGTAGTTGTCCATGCTGACGGCAGAGCCCTTTGATTACTCACCATTTTAAAGGATGATCTTTTGCCCTGCTCACGTACACATAAATAAATTGGCTTTTCTTGGTTCCCAGCAGCTTGTGACAGCAGCTTTGTGTGGCTCTATTGAATGTTGGGATCACTTATAGAATGATTCTATAAAGTTAATACCATTGCTACTCCTAGGGCCTCTCTACTCAGTATTTGCTCCCCTTCACCATGCATCCTTTACAGCACACCAGCTATTTTACCATTTTGTTTCAATATTTACTATCTTGATGGCAAGAGAATCCATGGGAGATCCCAATGGAAACCAGAACATTCACTGATCCATCTATTAATAACTGCATTTTGGAAGCCATCAATGACCCATCCAACAAATAAGGATCCTTTTACTTCTCTGTAATACACCTAAAGGAAGCAAGAGGCCAAATGACACCAAGCTAAAGGTCTCAAACAAAATTTAAAATCTTAATACATCCAAACCTTAATTCCCCATAACCACATGGATGCCTCTAGATGAGAGAGCTGCCATGAAGACCCCAATTAAGTTTGACCTACTCTTCACCAAACCATGCCAACTCGCAAAGGTATTCCCAGTACCTGCTCCTTCATCAATAACACTTCTAATGGATTTTCCCATTACTTTACCTCAGAGTGGCCAAATTTCTTCCCAAAGAGTTGCAGTAATACCAGGATCCCTCCAGCCCCAGGAATCTTTTGAAGACCTGGGTGGAGGAAGGAGCAGCTTGGCAAACTGCCTGGCTGCCTCCTTTAGGTCTCCACACTCAGGTTGACAAGCATTAGATGGGCTCCAGGCTGCCACGCAGCCTCCTGCATTACAAACATGGGGCTCTATATGTCAGCCACAGCACTGTCTGTGGCAAATCTATCCCCCTGCCTCCTTTCTTCTGTATTTGGAACATCTATGGAGCATCTCTACCTTTTCCACTTTACTATTTACAGTCTTACCATCTGTCTCTAACAGCAGAGCCATTTTTTAACATGGAAATAAATTCCCCGCTCTATTTAAGTGCTTTCTTATTGTCTTTGACCCTTCTGGTCATTCATAATCCGTTAGTTTCTTTGCTTCCTTCCAAATGCTACGGGTATTTTTAGGTAACGCATTCCTTTTTTTAGCATTTGCCAAGACATTTGTCTGTTGTCTCCCTCCCCCTGCCCTACACCTGTGCACTGCTGAGCACACAATCGGAAAAAAAAAAAAAAAAGACAAAAAGCCCAGCTTCACAACTCTTGGAGTGTAACCCATTGCCTACTGCCTTGTCGTGCCATCCTGGCAGACCCACACGGTAGGCAGGGGCTGTAACCAGATTACATTCGCTCCTGCTCGAGGCAGCCATGGGTGTTCTTCCTTCCCAACTCCCACCCCCCCCAGCCAGCAATTAATGTTCCTTGTCAGCAGGGATGAGGTTTGTTAGTGGTTTGGGCTGCAGTGGGTGCAGGCATTGCACTATGCATCTGTTCCTTCAGTTTCGGTTGGGGGCTGTTTTGTTCTTCAAGACACAAAGTGTTCCTGAAGTCGCCCCTCTTTCTACCCCCGACTCTTGAATCATCTCCCTAAAGCTCACAAACAGATGGTTCAGCAATTTATCCTGTTTTCCAGCAAAATCTCATAACGTTTAAGCAGGCTTTCACCCATTCTCTAATTTTTTCAGATCCTCAGGCTTCTGCAGGTCATCACCTCTGCGCATCTACCAAGGTCTTGCCCCTTGTCACCACCCCCTCCAGTATTGCTGTCACAAGAGGGGTTTTAGCCCTTCCTTTTAACACACTGATAAAGCGCAGGAGACATTCGGCCAACTCTAACCCATCAGTGCTTCTCCTCATGGCCAGAAGGTGCAGGACACATGAAAAGGACTGTCACGCCATTTCCTCTCCATCACTGGTCTGCACAAATGCGTGCCCACAACACTTGTTCAAGCCCCAGGTACATCCCCCATCCAGAGGGCCACATGCTGATTCCTCCACCATTACTGCTTCAGACATGCTCTCCAGCCCTTTCTGTCCCCTTTCCTCTGCCACGGGGCCAGGGAGTTTGCAGGTGGGTGTAGAAAGCCCAAGTCACAGTGTCAGCTGGGTTGGGAGATGCTGAAACCCGTGGTGAGTCAGGCAGGTTTGCACCAAGCCCTGTGTGGCTGCTGCTAATGAGGTCTACGGACGACATCTTCATGTCCCCCATAATGTATTGGCACCTCTCCACTTGAGAGAAATCTTTATCTGAGTCACCCTACACTCTTCCTAATCTATTTTCTCTGGGGACATTCAGTGATATCCCTTAAGACACAGCAGATAAGAGCAGTTACTGAGTTAAATACTGCCCAAGGACTCCCAGGGTCTGGAGAGAAAAGCTGAGGTTTTGCACAGCTGCATCACACAGGCATCTGCAGACACCAAGAAGCCACCCATACTCCTGACCTATCACAAACTCAGAGGAGACAGGGCACACAAGAGCTAGCCTTTGAGGACCATGACCACAAGTTTCTTTGCAGAGAGCAAAATGAGAAGCATCTAACAGTTAATGCTCCCATCCCTTGTTAGAGAGGCTTTGAGAGCTGGAAGGCAGCCACACATCCAGAAGACAACCCAGGCAGGTATCTGAGATGGGCAAGCAGGGAAAGCAGGGCTGGCAGAAGGCAGAGTAGAGAGAAGGGATGTGGTGGTGAGCAACAAGGAGTGGCTGCAGCAGCACAGGGAAGGCAAATGTGAGCATCTCGTAAGGGATGCAGGCTCACACTCCAGCAGCACAGGCCAGCTAGAAGTTAACATCACCCAGCTCCCCAGGAAAAGGCTCTCAGCACCAGCCACTGAACCATTACTGCTCTGAAAGCACTTCACAGAAGGAGGAGAAAGAAGAGAGTGCTGTACCACTGGAGACGGCAGTGCGCAATGCTTGTGCCAGTCCTACTGGAAGGGACAAACACACTCCAGCCCAGCTCCCTCACCCTGCAGCACAAGGGATGGGATGCTCTGGAAGGGGTCCCTTCTCCACCACCTATCCATCACCCAGCTGTAACAGATTTCAATGAGGTGTTTGAGGCAATTAAATTGACCCCCACAGAACTGCCAAGAAGGTTCTTCAGAACTGCTACTCTTCTTCCATATATCTTTTCTACAGGAGATGGTTAAACTACTTAAGGCCCAGAGGCAACAGGAGCAGCTTAGCTACCAGTAAACTACCTCAATATCCCATCCTTTCCTATGCAGCTTCCTCACAACCCCACAAAGAATTTCCAGATGAAGAAGGCCCAGAGACTTTCTGCAGGTCTCCAGAAAGCTGGGGTGGAACAAAGCATGCAGTGGGCTCCACCAGATTCAAGTTTTGAGTTTTGAGCTTTGGACAGCCCTTCTGGGGCTTCTGGATGTGAAAGGCACCAGTGACCCCACCAGGCCACCTGGGTACTGCAGTGCCTGCACATGCCACCTCCTCTACCTCACCGCTCTGGTAAAGTACTTATCCAAGGGAAGAAGTTAGCAGTTCTGGTGGAGCTTTTTTTTTGTCCTTTAAGTGATTGAAGTGTGGCTGAGAAAGAGACACTTGAAAGCAACTTGAGTCTGGTTAAAGCTGGTTATCCATCTCGATTTGCATAATGATTATGCAAATCGAAGTTTGCATAATATTGCTATGATCTACAATCACTCTAGGGTTTTATTGCATTAAAAGACCACAGAGAAGACATTGAACAGCTGTCCAACCCCCTGACTGCGGCTTGGACACCAGCAGGCACGTATACCAGAGATGCTGCCATTTCCCCTTTTTGCCCACAGTTTTGGTCTCCTGCAGGGGCTGAGGCTGACTTTGCAACTGCCCTTGGGTGATTTCAGACTTCATGCTTCAGAAGGAGACATCAGGCTGCAATTTGCTTCTTTGGCATTAATTCCTCAACTGAAACCAGAGGTGATTTTGTGGCTGCCTCATTGTGCATAACCTGTGCTAAAGCCGTGAGCTCCTCCACTCTCAAAAGCCCTCCAGTGAAAGTGATGCCTTGGGACCCAGCCAAACCCCTCAAGAAGAGACTTCAGACTCAAGAACAGCTTTCCTCCACCACCTATCCATCACCCAGCTGAAACAGATTTCAATCAGGTGTTTGAGGCAATTAAACTGACCCCCACAGAACTGCCAACAAGGTTCTTCAGAACTGTTACTCTTCACCCCTGCCTGACAGCAAAACCCAAATTTAAGCAGGTCCAGACACACTCCTTACCTGGTAGGACAGAGCTGACTCCTGGGGCTCTTCTCCTCCTAAATCCTCCATATACCATCACAGGTGACCACCAGCACATCACACCACACATTGGGCTCTCTGCTTTTTCAGTGGGGTGGCTCTGCCAGGAGCAAGCACAGAAGTCACCTGTGGAGTCAAGGCTCCCCGACAGCCCCATTTTGCAAGAGGTCCCAGCACTAAGTTAGCTGTTGAGTTAATCTGCAGTGCCTCAATAGGACACTGGTGATCCTCGTGGCCATCATCATGATGGTGATGATGGTCACCCTTGTAGGTGCTTGTTGGCACTGGCTTTGCAGCCATGTCACTGGTCCCACTGCCCTGTCACTGACTGGGATGAGGTCAAAGCTTGCTTCTGAGAGCTGGGGAGTGCAAAGCACGGCTGGGGTGGGAGGGTGGCTTCTTTCTCCTCCCTCTGTGATTGGTAGCACCCAGCTCTCACAAGGCCCAGAAGAGGGGATGACCAAGCACTGCTGTTTGCATCAAGGAAAAGGCTGAATTTGACCCTGCAGCCTCATTTGTGTTACAGTCACACCCCGTGCCAATGCTTCTTGCCCATCCCCATTTTTGGGACAGCAGCTCCGGCCACGGTGCCAAGGCCATGGGACATGTCACACCTTTCCCACCACATCCTCAGTCCGGCACCAGAGCTAGGAGTGGTTTTATCTCCTTATACCTCAAGGTTACAAAAGCTACAGCAAATGCAGGGGGATGGTAGGCAGCATCCTGGAAAGGAACCAAAAAAATGGCAAAAAGAAAAAAGCTCTTTCGCGATCAATCTGAACCCACTGGGATGCAAACAAAAGTTCAACGTGAATTGGCTCGGGTCTGCCTCAGCCTGAGCGTGATCTTCCCGGAAAGGCTGAGCTATGAGCACATTTAGCAACAACAGCTTCTTGAGAGAAGCTGCGCAGCGAGGGAAGAGGGGAGGCTGAGGGGCTCTCGGGGTCCCTCCTTGCTTCAGGCTTTCCTGCGGGAGATACACATCGTTATAAACAACCCCGATCAAAAAGAGGAGCGGCGAGGAAAAGCTCCCCAGCTCTGGACTATATTTGGGTTCAAATCCCAACTCTGGCAAAACCAAGTTGTTCAAACTAAGTGGAGCAGCTTCAAAGGAGACCATGGGAACCCACCTGTGGCCACCCGCTATGAGACATCCCCCAGATGCCCTCAAGGCGGGTGCCTGTGCTGGTCTCCTCTATGAAGGTTCCCCCAGCAGCCAGCTCTGTGCCTACATCTCCGCTTCCCCAGCAGGTATCTGAGCAGACAGAGTGATGGATAGAGTTGTGGAGGGAATACTGCCACCATTGTGAGGATTAATACCCAGCACTCCCTTCAGCCCCCACTTAGGAGGCAGCTGAAGCTTTGCTTTTCATCAAGGACGTGATTCAGAACCCAAAACAACTCGAACCAGCTCAGTTCTGGGCTGCAGCTGCCTCCCTGGGCCAGTGCCTTGTCAGCAGTTTATGTGCCAGAGTGACACGCAGGAGCGTCAAACGCCGAGTGACACACTCAGGAGCTGGAAAACACGATAAAGAGGTGCTGCCACGTTCAGCGATGGAAAGCTCAGCCAAACGGCAGCGGCGTGTACCTCCTCTGCTCTTCCCTCCTGTGCTGTGGCTTCTTACCTGTGTGTAAATGTTTTTTTTTAGTCTTTCATAACACATTTTGTCTTTTTTGGGAATGACAGGATGACGTGACGGTGCATTCCCATGCAGCCTGACCTCTGCTCAGAGCTTTTGGGGGGGAGTGATGGTTTAGGATGGGTACAAGTGCCCTAAACAAGGGCTCCCCATAATTGCAGTCAGAGCCCTGTTACTCCCCACTGATCGGTGTGGAGTGGGACCTGACAGGAGGTCCCACATGCTGGCCAGCCCTTCACCAGCCTGGAGAGAGGAGGCAAGCTCAGCAGAATAGAAACTAGGTGGTCATTTCTCTCCGTGGCATGAGAAACCCAAAGTCAAGCAGGAGACCCCAAGCTGGTTTGGGAGCTGGGAGGGCAGTTGCCCTTCCCTTCTGTTTCTTCTCTCTCTCTTTTCTTCTGCTTTGGGGTCTTTAGTTGTATCCCTAATGTGAGCCACAGTCTAAGAAACCCACCTGTCTGCATCCCTGCACTCCATGTGTGCGTGAACCTCACTTCAGCCTTTGCCCCTCACGATCAGGAATGACACCATGAGGGACTAGAAAGCAGCTCAAGTGACTGTGACTGTTCTGGGGGTGCAGTACACAGGCAAAGGCGCCTTCCTATGCCCAGGACAATCCCCATTTCCCTGCCAAGTCTCTGCTACCCTCTCAGCCCCTTCCCCCTGTTCCCCCCTGGTCTGGGTATCAAGGGGGAAAAGATGCAACACCAAGACCTCCTTCCACCCCAATTGCTCCCAACTCACCAGGCCCCTGTTAGCACTCTGAGCTCAGCTCCTCTGTCCTCCTACCAGCAGCATCTTCTACCCACCCACCTCGCCAAAAGCCTATCCTCACTTCAAAGCAGTGCAAACAGGGCTGCTGAGCTCCCCAACTTTCCCTGACATCAAAAGCTTTACTTATTTATGTTTTGCACAGCATTGAGATGCTATTGGGATATGGTAGGTTTGTTTTTCCTGAGAAGCCAGACCATGCGAGCCTGAGTATATATTCCTAAGCAGGAATAGAAACCCAAGTAAAAGGAGGAGAAAGCTGGGGCTGGAAACATGAGCTGTCCTTTCTCCTTGCTTTGTTTCCTTTCCTTTCCTTAATGGTGCCTTCAGCCTTGATCTCCTTAATGTTTCCAACTCTGAGTTTGCTGAGTGTACAAGGAGGAGACCGGTGACAGCGATCAGAGGTTGGGTTCAGCCAGTGGAAAATTGAGGTTCTTGGGAAGATGTTTTATTCATATGCCTGAGCCTGACACATGTGAGGCTACTGCGGGGTGGATGGACCCTGCCGGGAGCTCTCACTAGGAACATGCCGGGAGGACTTGTTTTCTTCTACATGACTGGAAGGTGCATCTTGCTTGGCTGATCGTAGCAAGGCACCCCGTGGCGAGAGGCCATGCTGGAGAGGAGGGCAAGTGGCTCTTGGAGAGCTGTTGCTAGAGCATCATGCAACCAAACTGAATTCCAAACTAGCTTGATGCCCTGTGAGACAACCCCAGGGAGGCACAAGGACCATACAGGAGATCAATTACATCTAGCTCATGGAAAGGATGTCCTGGATCAATTCAGTTGCCTGCTGCTGAAGGCAACCAGGTCACGCAATTATCTCTTACATTAATGTACCAGCCTCTGTTTTAAAACTGTGTAGGTTGTTTTCCTCTTCAGTTCCTAAACCTTCTTTATGTCTCCTAATTTTGAGCTTAAATGTATCACTGCCTAGTTTCTAGTGAGTTTTCCCCTGCAAAGATAGTCCTTTAACCTAAAGAACTCTTCTCCTTCCCTGATGTATTCTCAGCCTCCTTTTTACCAGGCCAAGGAAGCCATTCTCTGTGTTTCTTCTCAACAAACACATGCTCCACTCCCTACAGCAGCAGCAGAGTCCTCTCCTGCCCTTTCCCTCCTTGAATTTGCCTTCAGGAGAAGACCAGAAGAGTAAAGAGTATTGCAGATAAATCCCATCAGCAATTCAATCAGGGGCATTCATCCTCCCTTCTCTACACTGATGGTGCTTCCCCGCGCTGTCACTCATGCATTCCTAATATTCGAGCTGGGGTCAGGAACCAAATTACTCAATTGTCCTCGGGACTGATCTCCTGTAAGCCAGATACCGCCACACGCAGCACACCAAGCTGTCAGCTCCTCTTTAGCAAGTTCCTTGTGCATTTTCCACTCTCCCATTAATCCCTGTCCTCATTAATAATTTCCCACAAGGCACCGTATCAGACACCTTACTGAAGCATGGAGAGAAGAGATCTACAGCATTTCTTCTGTCCGGCACCTAACATGAGATGAGTCTGACATCTCCTGTACTGTGCTTCATGTCATTTTGTATTTAGCTCTGTGTTTTTAATGACTCTTTCCTTCCAAATTTGTACTAAAGCCTTGTATACTCTGGGGGCTGGACTAATGTGCCTGAAGTCGCTCAGATCATTTATGTTTCCATTTCTCAAACAAGGAGTGAAATCTGGGGAAGAGCTTGGGTCAGGGAGCATAAAACCTAGAACCATGTCTTCTCCACTGGGCCCATCGCCCAATTCACAGGGAAGGTGGGGAGTCCCCGGACAGGCAGCTGTGCAGGCAGGGAAGGGTAAGGAAAGAGCTGTATTTGGGTCGTACCCATCCATCATCCTTCGCATCCTGGCTGTGACAGTGGACAAGAGCACATGCCTGGAGACCAATCACAAGGAGAGGGGGGAAATCTGGTCCTACTTCTTTTGCTTTCAGGGGGAAGAAAATCCTGACTCAGAAGTTGTCTCATTGTGGGCCTTACCCTCCTGTGATAACCCTGTCCTTGGTTAATTTGCCTAATCATCTTTTGAACCCACTTACACTGCACAGTGCGTGTATGACATCTGTGCTGGAAGGTGAATCTGGTGGAAGTCACCATGTCCTCGGGTGTGGGAAGGAGCTGAGCTACGAAAGGGGCAGTTTTGCCCAGATGCAAAGTCTAGTCCATAGCGTGACTTGAACTGGTAGGATCCCTCTGAGCTAATCTTTAGCCAAGGAGAACAAACTCATGGACAACAAGGCTGGGCTGGGATACAGAAATGCTCCAGGCAGATTTCCTGGAAAACACAAGAGGGCTGTGGTGAGAACGCTGAAAAGGAGCTTTTGCACAGTGCTGGTGATGCTTATGAACAGGACCTGCTTTCTGATACCACCTACGGAGCCCAGCACGGCAAATGGTGCAGCTGGGGTAGGTGCTGTACTGAATTTGCAACAGGAAACTATTGCTGATTGAGGACACTGTGACACAAACACCTTCTGTCTTTAGAAATGCTGCACAGTCCCACAAACTCAAATTATCAACCATTTTCTATAAGAGTCCTCCTGTGCTTCAGGGAAACAGCTACAAATGATGGGGGTTGTTTAGGGTCAGAGAAATTCTTGCAGTCCTTCCATGCACCATTCCATGTTTCCTGTCTCCTTCTCAATGTTGGTGAAAGCATCCTCCCTTGATCCTCCTTGCTTGTAGCACTGTGAAATGAGCCCCTTGGTACCTTGAGAAAGAAACTCTCTGACAGGCAGTATTGATTGGCTTGGAAAAGGCAAGGGAAGAAGAGGTTGGATGCATTGGGGCAGTCAGGTCTTGATACAAGGCACCATCTTTCAGATGTGTCATCCCCACCAGGGCGCCTGCAGGACAGCAGAGGGGGGACCTGGGGGGCTGTGGCACACCTCTGCCCCTCTGCCATGCTCAGCTGTGCCCCCAGCGCTCCCCCTGACTTTCCTGGGCTGCCAATCCACCCCATCCTTCCCCCTGCAGGGAGGCAAAAGGCCACATTCCACACTCAAGTGATGAGTCCCAGACTGATGGTGGCGGCACTGACAACCCCACGCTCTCACCTTCCCATCCCTGGCAGCCACCCAGCCACGATGGCAAGCCCAGGGTGTGGGGGCAGCACAGAGGCCCTGGCAGGCTTGGATCGATGGAAATGGAGTTTGATACCCTCTGAGGAAGCCAGAAGGAAAGGGATTGGGAATGGGATGGAGGCAGCAACACAAGGGCTCTCCCAGGGAGAGGAGACCTATGACCACAGTGGTCCACCAGCACCTAAAGGGGCCCATGACACGAGCAGTGAGTGACCCTTTCCTAGAGGAGACAGGTTGTCAAGCACTGGACATACTCTGAGTTTTGCTGAAGATTCCTGCTCGATGCTCGCCTCTCCACAGACAGCTGAGCCCAAGCCAGGCTCAGAGCAAATCTGACCACATCCCATCCTGCTCGGAAGCATTTCCAGTCTGGAAATGACAGCGATGGCACCCGAACTGTCCCCATCTCCCTTGTGCCGCACTGATGGCAGGGTCAGTGCAGCCTGTGCGTGGTGGGGTTATTCTGGGTGAAAGAACCACAGACAAATGCCTCGGCATCTCCTGCAGCATCCCTGAATGGCACCCTACATAAGGCCATGGGGGTTTTAGGAGAAGACAGCAGCCCCCTTTGGGCACACAGTCCCCTCTCCTTCTTCCTGCCACTCTCAGCCACCCCAGAAAATGTGCTGGGGCATTTTTTTGTCCTCTTTTCCCTCTGTCTGACTGAAAAGCAAGAGAAATACCAGTCTCTTTGTCAAAATGTTTCCCCAAATGAACACTTTCTATCTGGTTTCAGTATTTGTAATATATTCCCATATTTTTTCTTGCCCTCCATAGGACACTTTCCTCTGGCTTCTCCATTTGTTTTTATTTTATTTTAAATAGGAATCCCTTTTAATTAAGGGAAGAGGGAAAAGCCCTTCAGTCCCATTCAGCTCAAAGCAAATTGGTCCTTCTCTCTTTTGAGGAGACTCAAGATACAGTTTAGGGTTGGATTCATTTCATGAAGCGATTAGAAAATTTGAAGCAGCAGGATCAGCTCCATACCACATCTTTTCATTTCCCCTTGGTTCCTATTCCCCAAACTTTCAAATTTCCAATTCATTTAAAAAAAAATTCCCATCTCTCGAAAGAGCCGGCTTTTGCCCAAAAAACGAACAAAAGCAAAAAACATTGTTGGAAACCTTCCAGCCCAGCACATAAAGCATCTCTTCCTCTCCCCTGAATCCGCATGGCTCACGCTGGCTTTTTGGAAACAATACAAACTGATTGTGGAGCGGGCAATAATAATACCAACGTGCAACCGGAGCCGCAGAGAAATGGCACCGCTCGTTCCACCCCAAATAGCCCCCTTCCTTCCCCTGCGACCCGTTCCCACTGCTTGGCACGGGAGTGTGGGGCTGGGCTGGGCTGTGGCCCCCTATGCTGCGGCCGTGGATTGGGTTGTCGGGGCTTTGCTGCGATGCCAGGGTGCCGTCGGGCTGGTCTGGGTGCCATTGGGCTGGTCTGGGTGCCGTCGGGCTGGTCTGGGTTCTGTCAGGCTGGCCTGGGTGCTGTTGGGCTGGTCTGGGTGCCATCGGGCTGGTCTGCGTGCCGTCGGGCTGGTCTGGGTGCTGTTGGGCTGGTCTGGGTGCTGTCGGGCTGGTCTGGGTGCCATTGGGCTGGTCTGGGTGCTGATGTGGCCGAACCACAGCAGCACCCTTGCAAAGACACCCCCAAGCCCAGCTGCCCCTGAAGTGGGGAGCAAGGGGTGGTGGGGCTGAATGGGGCACCCCGCAATTTGCCTCCCTGCAGAACGCGTGGTGGTTGCTAAGTGCCCTCTGAGGAGATTAAGTGCCAATAATTAATCTGCAGTACTCGGATAACCAATTATTCCAGTGAGAGAAGTGGGCAAGGCGCCGGATTCAGGGAAGTGGCACCAGCAAGTGGCTGTTGGGGAAGCCATTTCCTCTGGCCGGTCCCCCAGCACCCAGCCGGGATGGTGACAGTCCCTCTGCCTTCCCGGGTCCTACCCAGGGGACCTGGGTATCCCCCAAAAGGGCTGTATCCCCCAAAAGCACTGAAAGCAGGTAGGGGCAGATGGAGAAGGAAAATGCAATTTTGACTTGGGGAGGAGGGGAAACTGAGGCAGAGCTGAGGTTAAAATAACCCCGCAGTGTCATCCCCCCCCCCAGCCCAGCACTTTGCCGGCTGGATCTGCTCCCTGAGCTGGGGGCTGCATCAGGGATGCAGGCGCCAGCCCTTATTAAAAGGCCTTTTCCATTTCTGATTTCTCTAATACAACTGAGTAAGAGTATTGACATGTCAGAATGGTCTTTTATTATGATCCATTTATGCCATTAATGTAATATCCTCCTCCTGGATTGCTTAGTTATGTATTAATATTGTAAGAAACTCGGCATTTCTTTTAGCTCTTCATTGTCTAAAATGAGTCCCAAACTCTCCGTGTGACAGGATTTTGATGGATGGTCATATTTTTAGCTGTGATCATGCCTTGATGCTCTGAAATTAGGGACATGTTTTTAAAATATTTTACCACACGCATTTATCTTATTTTTCTTAATCTCTGTCTTACCAGTTATCGTTCTGCTTTTATTGTAGAATCATTAGTGCTTGTTGTAAGTCTGATGTATGTATATGGCATCATTTATTTGCTGTTCTAAGCATGACAAGGAGGGAAAAAACAAAACATGAATATGGGAGAATGATCAGGGGGTGTTTTACTTTTTTAATAAAGAACATTGCTAATGAATTGCCTTGCTGAGGCTGCTGGGGCATCGTCACATCCAGCCAGTCTGAAGAAAGACACTGAGGATTCAGGAAAGAGTTACAGGAAGAAACCTGGAGAAAATGCTCTGCAGTGACAGACCTGTTTGATTTGACCTGTTTGATTTATCAAAGACATCAAGAGCTGCAAGTTGAAGAGCCAAATACCCTCAGCAGGAGGAAATATTAAAGGGTTTATTAAATCTCACAGAAATGGGACTAAACAAAGCCACCACCTGAACATTTAGCCTGGATGCTGCAGGTCGGAAGCTGCCAGCACAGGGTTCTAATAGATATCAGACTGATGCGGTGTGTGTGACTCTGGGAGACCTGGGCATCCTGCAGCCCTTGGCAGGATTCTCTCACAAGCCCCAGAGTGTGGGGCCAAGGGGATGGCTGGGGCCAGATGCAAGGAAAGAGAATTCCCTCATTGCCAGCCCAGAAGCACCGAGTCCAGCCCCATGGCTGTGCTCAGCTGGGAGCACATGGATGAGTTATTTGCCACTTTATATATTACGATGCTAGTGAAGAGGTGCATTAGCCCAACACAAATTACTGGGCTTGGGAAAAATCTCTGGTTCATGTTGTATGAGTCAACTTCTTCATTTAACGGTTTCAGCTGCCCTGAAAAGTGGATGAAATTATGACCGTTCTGCTCCCTATTGCAAGGGAGTTTATTGATGTGAATCCTAGGGGTGTTTCCCTCTGGCTTCGTCGGCAGAAGCCATGGAGAAGCCTTCATCCCCGTGCAGAGGGAGAAGGAGACAACTGTGGACAGAGACTGCTTTCAACCCCAAATCTCAAATCCCAGCGGTCTCCTGTCCAGTACCAGGGTCCCCAGCTGATGCCTCCTTCTGCCCCCAGTTCCTGCTTTTGCCTGTACAAAAGGAAGGCAGAAAATGGACAAAAATGGTGCTGACTATGGGGAGACGATCGGTCCAAAACATGGGGACACGAGGACACTCTTTCTCCACACTTGTCGCCAGGATAGCAGCGGCCGCTCCATTCGGCTGATGAACGGGAGCCCTTCTTCTCTAGAAATTTGATGGATGATCCCAATTATGTTCTTCCAGCACTGATTTAATGTAATGTTTTATTAATAGCAACAATCAGAGGAAAGCAAACAGCTTATTCTGCACAGGCCATTCCCTTTCTGCTTTTACTTTCCCACGTTTATACACACCCCGAGTCCTTGATGCCCCAGCATCAGGGGGAAGAGCAGGACGGCAGGGAGAAACAAGCAGAAAATTCACCGAGCAGGGCGATAGCTCATTAGTACATTCTCAATAAAATTAACACGATTGTGACAATATTTTCTTCTTTCATTCCTTACGGACTATTTGGCGGAAACTGCAAATTGCTGGTTTGTTTCCTTGGATGTTAACAGATTGTGTGAAATAGGGGGAAAAACAGCTTGCAGTTTTGTGTAACTAGTTTTAAAACTCTGGGTGGCAGCAGGACTGGCACCTCCGAGGTGCCCAGCAGTGACAGGGAAGGGTCATCGCGATTGGGGAGCCAGCCGAGGTAGCAGCCCGCTTGAAAGAAGCACAACCACGAGACCAAAGCGTCCTCGTGTCAAACCTCGCCACGTGCCAGGACCAAATCCAACCTCTCACTTGAATCTTCCCTTCATTAGCGGCTCTCCATCATCTCCCTGTTTGCTTTTGTATATGGAAGTCTGTTTGCCTATTTACTCATTGGATTGCTTGTTTTAATAGTCATACACAGCCCCCTGGGCCAATGGTGATAAACTCAGCGGACGTGAGCTTTCCTTAGTTTGTTATTCCAGTTTTTGCTCTTGGCTCCAACATGGAATTTAAAGTTCTTTTCAATCAAAAGTGCTCTATATAGTGGTTAAATGATTTCTTTTCCCCTCAGAGAATCATTAATCAGGCACATGATCTAACATCTCTTTCTCTTTCTCAATCTCTTTTTGGTGAATTCTTAAAAGGGGGGGGTGGGGGGGGGAAAGAAAAAGGGAGAGAAAGATTAAATGGAGCAGGTGTCACATTTATCTTATTTCCAGTGCAAATACAATCAACAAGTGCCAGGCTAAAATCAGACCCTAAACAAAACCTGCAAAATGTTCTCTAAATAAATGAATCTTGGCTCTCTTCTGTTTGTTTTTAATTTGCAGTCATCCTCCCAATACTTCTGCCAAGCAAAAACTGCTTTGGGAATGAGCTCATGGGAGCTGACTCCATGGGGGGGGGGTTCCTGCTGCCAGGGTGCCCCGCAGAGCCCCCTCTCCATCCCCTGCCCAAGTCACTGCCCTGCACAGCCCTCGTCCCCAACCAGCCCAGCGTCCCTTCCCAAAACACAGCTCTGAGGATGCACAAAGCTGAACGTTGCCATTAAAAACTCTCCTCAGTGCTGGCTCTCCACCAGCAGAGAGAGGGAGGTATCTCCAGATGCAAATCCTAAAATAAATCCTACTTTAGCCTTTTTTTTTTTTTTTTTTTTTTTTTTTTTTTCTTTTTTTAATAGATTTTTNTTTTTTTTTTTTTTTTTTTTTTTTTTTCCTTTTTTAATAGGATTTATTCTAGGATTTGGAGCCTCCTCACTCTCCATGCCTACTTTATAAGGTGCCTGTGGCTGGATTCTGCTTTTTTGCAGTGGCTGCTGCTGGGTGCTCTCCCCTACACCCCAACACTGGCCCATGGACCCCCCGCTCTCCTGACCCCGCTGATATTTTCAGCCAGAAACGAGCAGCTGAAAAACCTCCGGGTTGCCTCTGGCTGAAAGGGGAGAAGATTTAAATACTGGGGTGCTGAGCCAGGGTGCTGGGACCCAAGGGGTGTTTGGTGGTGTTAGACCATTTCCACGGTTCCTGGGGGATGCGAGGAGCCCTCTGTAGGTGGGAGCAAATCCCCTTTGACGTGCTGCTGTAGGAAAATGGGAGGGATGGAGGGGGGGGCGAGGAGCAGAACCACAGCCCAGGCAATTCTGAGCACAAGCATCAATGTGGTTTTCTCAGTGCTCATTAGAAACTCCAGATCTACCCCAGGAAAAAGGAAAAAAAAGAAAAAAAAAAGAAAAAAAAAGAAAAAAAAGAAAAAAAAAGAAAAAAAAAGGAAAAAAAAAGAAAAAAAAGAAAAAAAAAAAAAAAAAAAAAAAAAAAAAAGGAAAAAAAAGAAAAAAAAAGAAAAAAAAAAAGAGTTGTTTTTCAATTGAAAATCGGAGTTTTTAACAAAGAAAGCCTTTTACAAAAATTTTCTACTTTCTATGGAAGGCATAAAGAAAAAAAACAAGTTCAAAACACATTAACAGGAAAAGAAACCCATAAAAATTCTTCCCTGCTATAAACTGAAACAGAAGTGGCTCGTAGAGCTTTTTCTCCCCCTTGCCCACTGCGGTGCCCCCCGGGTGTTGCTGTTCGCACCTGATAAGCGCATTTTCTTCCGTGTGTGTCCAGTTCCCAGGCCAGGCTTCCTCCACTGTGACCCACCGCCCTTTTATATCTCTCTCTAATCCATCATAATGCGCCGTTTGATCTGATAAAAGCTTTGCCTCTCTCTACAGAGCCTGCCGTGCCTCTGCCTTTGCCCCTCGCAGCCCCAGCACCATCTCCAGGGCTCTCTGCTCCCCTTGGAGCTTTGGTGAGGTGCATTCCTGGGGACACCCGGGTCCTGCTGGAGGCTCTGCTGTGGGTCCCACCACGCCCCAGGCTTCCAGCCAGCAGCCAGATGTGTTGTAACCCCGAGCCTGGTCTAGCAGCTAAGCAGCTGGATGCCTGAGTGGATTTTATGGGGATAGCGAGTGGTCCCTGCTAAGTCAAGGCTGCAAAACTGGCACGAGTCATGGGGTAATGTGTTCTTTTTGCCTCTGTTTTCTTCAAGGAATTACTAAGGCTGTGTGTGATCCCACACAGCGCTGGCCCCTATGGCATGGACACTGCGCCCTCTGGGCTGCATTTCTTTTAAATAAACTGTCACCTGCGGTGTGGAGCACTGCTCTCAGGTCTCCTGCTCTACCCAGTCTTGTGCAGGCAAAGACACTCACAAAGATGAGTTTCTGGGAAACCTGGGCGGGGGGGTACATTTCTGCTCAGACCAGCTGGGGACACCTCTACCCACTACGGCCAACCGAGGGGTGAGCCCTCCCCTGTTCCCTGTGCTGCTCCTGGCTCTGCTGTGAGATGGAAAGGAAGGCCAAGCCCAAGGGGTCAGCATCACCCCCAGCCCTGGCCCTTTGTGTCCTTGGCAGTGCCCGCAGGATGGGCACCAGGCCCTGGAGCAAGGTGATTCTGCCCCTCTACTCTGCACTTGTGAGACCCCACCTGGAGTCCTGTGTCCAGCTCTGGAGTCCTCAACAGAGAAAGGACATAGAACTGTTACAACGGGTCCAACAGAGGGCCACAAAGATGATTAGAGGGATGGAGCACCTCTCCTATGAAGACAGACTGAGAGAGCTGGGGCTGTTTAGCCTGGAGAAGAGAAGGCTCTGGGGAGACCTTAGAGCAGCCTTCCAGGATCTGAAGGGAGCTCCAGGAGAGCTGGAGAGGGACTCTTGGTCAGGAAGTGTAGTGATAGAACAAGGGGGAATGGTTTTAAACTGGAAGAGGGGAGATTTAGATTGGATATTAGGAAAAAATTCTTTCCTGTGAGGGTGGTGAGGCACTGGAACAGGCTGCCCAGGGAGGTTGTGGCTGCCCCATCCCTGGAAGTATTTCAGGCCAGGCTGGATGGGGCTTTGAGCAACCTGGTCTGATGGGAGGTGTCCCTGCCCAGGGCAGGGGGGTTGGAACACAATGATCTTCAAGGTCCTTTCCAACTCTAACAATTCTATGATTCTATGATTGCACTTTCCATGCTGAGGGCTGCATTTCCCATCCCTGGGAAATGTTTTTCCCATTCCTATGGCACAGCCCGGCAACACAGCCCAGCACAGCCAGAGCCAGCCTCTAGAACCGAGGCAGAGCACAGTGAGCTACAGCGGCATTAAAATGATTTCATTCTAGCTGCTGGATATGAAGTGAATTTCCAGGAAACCTCTCAGAGGAGAAAAACAATGCCTCCAGACAATACATAACTTAAAAACAACATGCTTCTTGATGCGGGCAGAGGAAACAGGCGTGGTGGCCGGGGTGGCACGTCGCTGATGAGCTACACCAGTTACCTACAGCCAGAGGCAGCACAGAGGGTGCGGGAGGCAGCAGGGCACGGGGCAGCCCTGCTCCCCCCGGCCGGGTTTGGGTGCCCCAGGCTTGGGCAAGGCTTGTGACACATGCTGAGGGACAGCCCACCTCAGCCACGCTGGTGTCACCGCATTGCCAGGCTGTACCCAGCAGCTCGCACCTCGGACACAAGGCTCCAGCTCTGGATTAACTCCCTAAGGGATGGGATTCATTACTGGCCCCTGGCTGCTCTGATGGTGCAACCAGCCAGAAATCCTCCCCAAAGGCTTGCTCTCAGCTGGTTTGCTCTGCATCAGGTGGAGCGGAGAGGGAAATTGATCCCGGACTTGCCCTCTTTCCTCACGACACACTGCGTCCTGAGAAATTTGGCCCCAAAGGAAGCAAAGCCTGGGGAGCGCGGCAGCGCTGGTGTGAAGGCAAGGCTGACTACAGCGACACCAGCTTGATTTCAGGCTTTCAGGGAAAATAAAAAAAGTAAAAAAAAAAATCAACAACAAACCCTTCCCCCAGCCATAGCTGAAACACCAGGTTTCCATTTATAATTGCAACGTACTGTGCAAATCAATGCAAATAGCTGGTCTGTTTGCAATCACAAGGGGAAGCTTTTGTTCTGCCCCAAGACTGGAAATTTCTGTTAAGCTTATTTTAACATCGGAAACAACCAGATGTTGCAGGAGACAGAAAACCCAGCTCGTGTGCAAGTCCCAGCCCCGGTGCCATGTACATCCATCGCAGCCGCCCCGTGGCAGCTCCGGGTCTCCGGGCTCACTGGGAACAGCTTGTTCTGTTCAGTCCTGCTGGTCCTGGGGTCAGCCCCGTCCTGTTTCCCAGATGGTGACTGTTGTGTGTCACCGAATTACATGGGCAGGAGCACAGGGACCGGCCAGGGCTCTGCAAGGCTGAACAAGGACTCGGAAAGGATTTTGTGTACTTCATGTCACTAAAACCAGGTACAATTCAACCTGGTCATCTCCCCTTTCTTCCACTCACTGCCCTGCTACCTTGACACATGGGACTGCAATAATTTCTGACAGGGACATTATAACCAGGCTGCTGTGGATGCTGCCACCAGTGTAGTCCCCCCAGGTGTTGCTTTTAAGGTTCAATGGCAGCCAAAGCAGCTGCTGCTGTGTTTTATTCATGCACCTTGTCTGGGGATGTATGATTTTGGCCCAGAGCAGGGGAAAATTAAAAGGAAAATGGTGCCAAAGCCCAGGCACAGCACAATTGGCTGTGGCTTTATAGGCTTCTGGGCCTCGGCCAGGGGATTTCTGGGCTGCCCTTCCCTGGGCTATAGGGTGGCAAAAGAGTGGCTTCCATCCTCTCCCTGCTCCATGCTGAGCTTTGCTCCTGTACCACATTCACTGATTTTAAAATCACTGGTCCTCCTGGTAAACCACAGCTTGTAAATCATGGCTCCTTCTACATGGCCCTGAGCACATCTGAAGCACATAGCCCCTCCCAGGCCCCTGTGATACCTTGGGCTCCAAACGCTATTACTACTTTGGGGTTTTGTTTTCAGTTGAAAGTGTCTGACACAAGACTGGTGCTGGGCTGCAGATGGGCATGGCGGGTTATCAAGCACAGGCAAGTGCTTCATGCCCCAGGGCATGGCATGAGAGCCACACAGCGGTGTGCAAAGTCTGCCCTGGGGGCTGCTGAAGGTGCTCAGCTTAGGTTGGTCTGGACCACTGTGCCTCCCAGGAGGGCTTTCTGGTGTGGGTTGCTACCAGGCTAAACCAAGGCTGAGTTCAGCAGGGATGGGGAGGGCAATCCATCATCATGAGATGATCACCCATCTCGTGCTCGAGTCTGGTCCCCATGTTTTTGGGCTGTTACCCTCTCCTGAGGCACCCACAAGGTGTGGGGATCTAAATCTGGGAGCAGAGAGGATCAAGCTGATGGCAGCTGAGAACATGCAACTCATTCCATTGATGCATAACAGAAGGGGAGCAGAAGAGGGAAAAGGGCCATTGATGCCCTAAGTGCCTTATTGATTCAGCTGACGCAGCAAATCTACACAGCCCATAAAATGTATGATTGCATTTATATGTTCCTTCTAAGAGAGAGGCAAAGTGGAGATTAATCATGTGAAGGAGGAGGAAGAGGAGGAAGGGAGCACAGGGACCCTATATCCTGGAGAGCTAATAAAGGTAAACAGGGAAGAAACCCTGCTCCACCATGACTGTCAGCTCCACCCCATCAGCTCCTGCAGGTCCAGAGGTGTTCACAGGACCCCCTCCTGAATCCACATCCCATTTAAATGCTCCCTTCCCTTCCCTTCCTTTCCCTCTTCCCATCCATCTTTCTGTCCTTCCATTTATTGTGGCAGG